>JBAMDO010000214.1:0-90291 GCA_037074765.1 Mansonella perstans | reverse complement strand
AAACATTCTAACTTTGATTTCGATTTTTTGAGTTCTTTTATTCTTCTCGATTTTAAGAGTATTTCTACTATGCACTTATTGTATTTAACTATTCAAAAGCCTTTCTTAATGTTTTTATAGGCACTGGAACCGATATGGGATTGTTAACGGTTGGGACACCATTATCATGGAATGAAACAGTACCATACATTGATTATATTAAAGTAAGTTTCGAATTTTGTCCTTCTATATATAAAATAATTAAATATACATATTCGTCTGATTTGTCTTAATTATCTATCAAATATTTCAGTTTCTGTGTTAATAACAAAATATTTTATGATTCTAATAATAGATTTGGTACAAGAATATTTTGAAATAATTATCTTTAGAATTTAAATTATAAACAGGTTTATTTATTTATTTTATACTCTTTTTTTTTTATGAGACAAAAAAATTTATGAGACATAGTTAATTAACTTTTTTACGATCAATTATTTTTCAATTATTTTTTCCTGAGTGAAGAATTTAGTTTTCATATCGAAAATTACGGTGTAATTAATTCTGTGTAACTTTTTTATTTGAGAAGCATGGTATCGCACAGTTCATTGCTCTCTATCATCGATTGAAAGGACGTGAAGGTGATCAGCTGAAATGGGGCGATGAAATTGAATATACAATTGTTAAGTTTGATGATGATGCAAAGAAGGTTAAACAAATAAATTTTTACAGTAAGAAAGAAGAAAAACAATTTTTTAAACCTGTTTCATTAAGTATGACTTAATGCTTATTAATAGTCCGTAATTCTTATCGTTTCTTTTAGTTCTTTATTTGTTAATTGTTTGCTATAAGTTAACGAAATTATATATGATTCATGGATGATGTTATATTTCAACAGTGAGATAATTGGAATACAGCACAAAAGATTACGGTATGAAAATAATTGAAATAAAATAAGGTCTAAATTTTTTTTACGAAAATCTTCTAGGTTCGAGTAAGTTTACGAGCGGAAGAGCTTCTTAATCAATTGCAAGCAGGCGAAGAATTGAATGCGTTATTGGGTAATGAAAATTGTCACCTATGGCGTCCAGAATTTGCGGCATACATGATTGAAGGAACACCAGGAGCACCATATGGAGGTTATTTCAGTTTTCTCTACGATCATGTGAAAATTCTTGAATGAAGTGTAGAGTAAGCACATCATCTTGCACCCTTTTATGTTGTTTTATATCATAAAACAATTTATGAGCGAGGATAATTTAAAAATTTCCTATGGGTCCATGATTTTTTTCACGTTATTCTCGAATTCAGGTTTGTTGGCATGTTTTAATGTAGTGGAAAGTAATATGATATCTCGTCGAGCTGAGGTTACACGGTTTTTGAAAGATGATGAGTCGATCATGTCAATATCATTTCCATCTCTGGGTACTCCAGATTTCACTTCACCTTCCTATGAACCACATCCGGATGATAAAGACAGCTCCGGCTCTTCGATATTTTTCCCTGATGAAGCAGTTTACACGGGACATCCAAGGTATGAAATCTTGTTTTAATATTTATCCTTTCGGAATAGTATCTGATATTCAAATTATGGAAGGGGATTTTCATTCTCCCTCAATTATTAGCCTATCGAAAATAGTAATTTGTTTGTTGATTATTTTATATTGATAAACAATGATTATTTTTCTTTTAGATTTCAGAATTTGGTAAGGAATATCAAGCAGCGTCGTGGTGAAAAAGTTGCCATAAATGTGCCAATATATAAAGACATCAATACACCAAATCCATATCAGGTACTCTTCCGACTATTGAATATTTGTATAACAATTTTGAAGTGTCTTTAAGAGTACGATATGTGAAATGTATTGCTTTTTCTTATAAGTTGTAATATTTTAAAATGTTGGGAATTTCTTTTTATTATCGAAATAATAAGACATTCTGTAAATGCAACAATCAGTAATCAAATATTGTAATTCATTTACATTTAGTCACCAGCAAGTGATATAATTTGACAGAAAAAACCGTCAACAAATGAAAAAAATTTTTGTTGTCTTCACATTGCTTCATAGTTTGTTTGTTCTTTTCTTGTAATTTCAGGAAAATTTTAAAGCAGCAAAAGATGGAGATCAGTCTACACGAGCTGCAAAACCAGACCATATTTATATGGATCATATGGGCTTTGGAATGGGTTGTTGTTGTTTGCAAGTCACTTTTCAGGTGCTTTTTTCACTTTTTCTCTCTAACATCTTCCTTCGGGGAGATGATCTGATTCTCATTTTTTCTTCTGATAGTAAAGTCATATGAAATTTGCAAAAAATGTTATAGTCCACAGATATTTTATTATGTTTATTCTTATCATATAGAAATCTTGAGAACTGAAAATTTAATAACTTTCGATGATTAATTAATCGATATCAAGAAACAGATCTTCGCATATATGGATAGGAAGTTATCCTTAATTATTTTTTTCGTCGCTTATCCTTTATTATTTCTGTTAATTTAGGCTGTCAATATCGATGAAGCGCGATGGTTATATGATGAGTTGACACCAATAACCCCTGTATTGCTAGCATTGTCAGCTGCAACACCCGTTTTTCGATCACGATTGGCTGACGTTGATTCTCGGTGGGATGTTATATCAGCGGTAAGGTAATCAAATGGGATCTACTAATGAAATATATTTTGTTAATATTTACTTCTTATTTAAAAATAAAACTTTTTAACTTTGATTTTGAATATATTATATTATATATACGTATATTAGATACTTGATTAAGTTTCTAACATTGAGGATTTTAATTTAAGATATATGCATGCTTCTAACAGTTATGAAAATTTTCCTCTTCATTTCTTCATGCTGAGCAAAGAGAGAATTAGGTGAAAGATCCATTAGCTCTTTTTTTAAAGTTTGATGTGACCCTACATGATGCAAACATACTATTTGATTTTAATATTTTCTAGCACATTCTAGAGTGTAGACGATCGTACAGCAGAAGAGAGAGGTTTGGTGCCATTGAGGAATAATAAATTTGTATTGAAAAAGAGTCGATATGATACTACTGATTGTTATATCTGTCCCTGTTCTGAATCGTTAGTTATATTTACCATTTATATTTGAAAGGGTAATGCAACTTTAAAACATCTTTTATTATAACTTTACTATTGAAGGCAATTTCATCAATTAAATTGATGAACACAACGTCTATTCTTTTCAAATTCCAATTTTCTTAGATATGTTTTACTAATACTGTCGGACACTATTTCAGATATAACGATATACCGCTTCAGTATGATGATAAGATTTATAAGCAGTTAATAGATGGTGGGATTGATAATCTTCTTGCCCAACATATTGCACATATGTTTATTCGTGATCCTTTGCAGGTTAATAAATTTTTCACGTATAAAAACCGGTTGAAAAAATACAATTAAAAAACAATTCTTTCATTTTGATTAATGAAACTCAATGTTTGATCGTTTTATTTTGCTCATTAAGTTCCCCGTATTTTGTAGGTATATCGTGAACGTATTGAACAAGATGATACGAAGTCTAGTGAACATTTTGAAACAATTCAAAGTTCGAATTGGATGAATATGCGTTTCAAGCCACCTCCACCTGACTCACCAGAAATTGGTTGGCGTGTGGAATTTCGACCAACTGAAGTGCAACTAACAGATTTCGAAAATGCAGCTTATTGCTGTTTTGTTGTACTTTTGACGAGGTAGAATAAGCATATTTAATATCATTTATCATTTAAAAATTATACTTTTTTGCATAATATTGTAATGTTATTCGAAACTGAAATTATGTCGATCAAGAAAGTAAGATTGGAAAGTTCGACGAAACTTTTTTAAATTGCAACCTTTTAAAACGAGTAACACGATTTCGCTCTCGAAAAGAGAAGATTGCTGAAGGTTTGGAAGCTTTTAGTGAAATTTACATGCATCTAAATTAGATATCTTCATTTAGATACATTTAAGGCACAGATAATTCATAGATGGCTGTGTCGTTTTTTTTTTCTCGCTTATTATGACATTAAAAGTTCGTATTGAAGATAGCAACTTAATGTAATTGCCAGGGTAATGATATCATTTCGTATTACTTTCCTCTTGCCTATTTCTACTGTTTCGGAGAACATGAAACGCGCACAACGTCGAAATGCCGTCTTGAAACAAAAACTATTTTTCCGTAAGCGTATTACAACGTGCAATTCACCACCATGTGCAAAAGGAACTGGTAGTACTCTCGATTCTGATGATGTGGTAGAGATGACTGTCAATGAAATCATTAACGGTTAGCATTTGCAGATTCGAGTAGCATCATTAGCATCATTAACTAAATCTGAATTTTCAAGACAAATAGTTGCAATTTTAAATCTTCTTAATTTTTTGCACTTTTTTATGCTATCCTAATAACTTATTTCCAGTGTGTCGTTTTGGATTTTGTCATTCATATAGCTATAATTCCAACTTTTTTACCTCTTTATTCATAATGTACAATATTAGGTTTTCATCAAATGGAAGTAAAAGGTCACAAATGGATGCTCAGTGCCTATTGGTCTTAAAATTTACCTGCACGAATAATCCTTTCAGGGACCGGTGATTTTCCAGGATTAATACCATTAATACACCAATATTTGGATAGTGCTGATGTTGATGTAGATTCGCGATGCACCGTATCTCAATATCTAAGCTTCATACAGGTTGACTGAAACTGAATGAACCTGTTTCTTTAAAAGTGCTTAATGGATTTTATAAGTGAGGTAAAGAATTTCAGAAACGAGCTTCCGGTGAACTTCAAACGTTAGCTACATGGATGAGGGAGTTTATTTGTGAACATCCTGATTACAAACATGATTCGTATGTAGGTGATAGTATTATTTACGACATGTTGAAAAAAGTTGGTCTTACTTGATCTTTTTACAAATCAATTTCAGTAAAACTTTTAAAGAGAAACATGGCTTATTATATACATTGTTACATTTGGTTGTCTTTGTTTTTAAATTATTCTTAAATTCAATAACTTTTCTGCGACGATTGTTAATCTTTTTAATAATAGCTCGATTTATAACGTGATAAGTTTAATTCAATAAATGCATTTGAATTCTTTTCGTTCGCATTTTTGGTAGCGATTATTTTCTAACATTCATTGTAAATTGTTTTTTTTGCAGATGGATAGCATATCAAAAGGAGTTGCATGCTGTCCGAAGTTATTGGATGATTATCGTACAAAAACCGATTCACGTATACCAATGGCAGTTCGTCGAGCCGAAGAAAGTCTGATTGTGAGTCTTAAAAAGAGAAATTACTAATTTTATGGAGCGTTGAATTCTGTGAACTGCCTAAGGTTATAGATTTATTAATAATTCTATTTTTATATCATATTATTATTGACTGGGATAGCTTGGGTTTGTTTTTCATTATAATCCCATGCTTTTCATTTTGTATATTATACATGTATAAATTTTATATCTGATTTTAATACAAATTAAAAATTCCATGATAAAATTTCCTAAATTCATTCCTTTTATTTTTAATTATGCTTTTGATAAATTTTTTTATCCAACATTGTGTAACATAGAAATTCTTCATCGCATGCACTCGGAATAAAAGCTTACAATTTTATACATATATAAATTTTGTACATTGATCAGAAATTCTCTTACTCTTACTAAAATCAGAAATTCAATTGGAAACAGTTTTTATATAAATGAATATGACGAAATATTTATGTCATATTAAGTATTTGGAGACGGAATGTTATTGTTAATGATATCATGTCAATTAAATTTAAAATTATTTTTGCTATTATTATCATTATTTATTGCTGATGCACAAATTTTCAAAAAAAAAAGTAAAAACGCAAATAATTATTAAAATTATAAGCATCAATGAAAAAAATCTCGAAGCGTTGAAAATTTGATGGAACGAACCACAGAATCAAACATATCAGATAAAAAATTAAAATAAATAATTAGCATAAAGAAAGTAGGGAATACATATAAAAAGAAAAAGAGGGAGAGAGAGAGAAAGAGATACAGGAGTTTGGTAAAAAATATTTCTTATTCGATTTCTAAAATATTTTAAAATTAAACGAAATTAATTGCCACTGGTAAAGTATGGATGTTATAAGAATAAAAACTTAAAAGCAGAAAAAAAAGAAAAAATGCAAAAGAATTAAATTGGCGAAAAGAATTAATTATTGTCTTGCTTTTTTTCATTTTCCAAACATACAAATAGTTTTCCTAAAGTTTACTAGCTTATGTTATCAAATAAAAAGAAAATTTTAAGTAAAATTTATAAAAAAGAAACTGAAAAAACTATTTGTTTATGCATGCAAGCAAAAAAAAATTGAGCTTAATTTTAATTTGGAAAAAAAAGTAAGAAAACGAAAGTGAATATGGCCATAACATATATAAAAATATGAGGTAAAATAAGGAGAAAAAAAAAAGGAAATTCTAGTGCAGAAAATTCAGGAAATTTTTCAGTTCTTCCACTTTTTTTTTTGTATTATTTAATTAAAGATATTTTGCGAGGAACTGCAGCAGCTGTTTTCACTGCAGTTATTGTTATAATAGAATTTTGTCATCGATTATAATAAATATTGTTGTTTGTCAGCATAATTCCGAATTTTCGAATTTAGTTACCGATAGTAAATTTGATGTTGATAATGATTCCTGAAAGTTAAAATATTTTGTAAAAAGAAAAAAGGAAATTTTTTTTTACTTTTTTTTCATTAAATAGCTGTTAGTTTTTTTTTTTAAGAATGTCATCCATGGTTAATTTTTATTAAATTAAATTGATCAGGTTTAAACATAAAAAAAAAAGTTAGTCATGAAATTAGTGAAAAATTCACTCTCTCATATTATATAACTTTTTCCAGCTTTTTTTTCTTTGAAATTTTTTAAATTAATATTATTTTACTTTACTGTAATACTTCGAGTGTTAAATTGATTTAAATCGCAAAAATTAAGTTAACTTTATTATAAACTTATAAAATATTTTATTATTAATAATTATATATATATTTAATACTTTATATTGAATATTAATTATATATTTATCGGTTTATTTACAATATATTTAATATTAATTATATATTTTATTTATCGGTTTATTTACACTTTGCTAATTATAAATTTGATAAATTAAATATTTTATATTTTATAAATAACACGAAATATTTATTTTATTGATTTTCGTTTATATTTTAATTATAAAGTTTTTTGAATAAAAAAAAAAGAAACTGCGAAATAATTTTGCAAAAACCTTTCGATTTAATTTGCTAAGTTGTTGTTGTTGAAAATCACTGCCAAATGCTTGTGTAATCATAATATTTGATGGTTGAACAGCAATCATATCTGTTAATTGTAAAGAATTTGTGTAATGCATCCGAGATTTCTTATTGCGCCTTGAACAGAAGCATAATCGCCAAAGAGCATCTCGGAAAAGCTATAACAAAAAATACACAATGAAACTCTACGACACTTTTTTATTTTACCTTTTGTTTTTTTTTCATATTTTTCGTTTTTTGCTGTCTCATTCTCTCTCTTATCATATTATCATCACTGGTAATCATTACTCTATCAATATTTGAAAACGAAAAAAAAAGATGAAATTTGATAGAAATTAATTATTACTTCGTAACTAATTCGAGTATATCATGTAACGCTCGAAAATTTCATTAATTTCCCATCCTTTTTTTTCCAGAAAAAAAACATTTTCCGATATATATATCATTGAGATATTTTTTAATGAATTCTTTCATATTCCTTTGATGTTACTGTAAAGAATAAAATTTCCGTCGAATATTTTGCTTCAATTATAAATATAGTAATAATTCATTAGAAAATTATTAACTTTTTAACAGTTTTTTTTAGGTTCAAATTGCCAAAACTGCTCATCATAAAAAAAAAATTATACAAATTTGATTTATTATAAAAATATTAATTATAAAAAATAATTATGGCATGTTTATAATTTTGCAACAATTAATTGTAGTATGGAAAATTGAAATATGAAAATTTAATAGTATTATTAAATATCTATGAAATTTTGTGTATCATTTTAGAAATTTATTTAATGAACTCTTCAAAAGAAATTCAATGCAATTCAACTGTTTGTTTTACACAATGAACGCCGATGGTATAAAAACAAGAAAGCAAATATTTCCAAGTGAGAATTTGCTTTAAAAAAAAAAAAAGCGAAAATTTAATTTTAATCAAATTCTCTCGAAATTATTAGTGCTCATATCAAAAAAGATATTTTGCGTATGATAATTTCTCTCAGATTAACTCTCAGACAATTTCTCTCCGATTAACTCTGAGACAAGTTTTCTCAGATTAATTGGAATACTACTTTTCATTACTTTTAATGCTTCTAACTTCATTTCCATTTTTTTTTCGGTATGGTAATATCGATTCATTCTATAACTTATAGTTTTCATTTATAAACTAATAGGGATAATTAAGGATTTTAGAAATGAAAAAAAATTCGTAAAATTCAAAAAAAAGTATTTTGCTATAATATCTTGTTGTTTAATTCTTTTTCATTTTCAAATTTTCATCCATAATTTCCATTTTCTTTCTTTCATTTTCTTAAAAAAAAAATGAAGAAAAGGGCATCTTGAAAATTACTAAATTAACAGAATTTAATAATTTTACACCTTAAAGCTAAATCAATCATTTAACCAATCATCACTTCAATAGAATGTCAAAAAAAAAAGGAAAACCATAATTCAAGTGGAAATTTTTCAATTTCATTTAAAAAGCAACTTAATTTTCTCATTCAAAAAAATCCATCAAAATTCATAAAAATTTTTTTTCATATATTTTATATTTAAATGAAATTTATCTGTCATTTTTTTAAAAATAATTTAGCTTTTGATGAATTTTTTCTTCATTTCAATAGCAATGATTTAAGAATTTAAAAAGAAATTTGCTAAAAATAGAAAATAATTTTTAATAAAAGAAAAAAAAGAAATTAATTAAAAGTAGAGAAAACAGGAAGTAAAAGAAAAGTAAAGGGAAAAAAAGTTAGTGAAATATTCATAAGGATGGGAAGCTTTTCATTACGTTCATAAGAAGTTATTTGAAAATCATAAATAAAATAAAATAGGAAACACTAAAAAAAAAGAAGTAGAAGAGATATTTCATTTCATATACTTCCTTCTCTCTAAAAATTTAACAATTTTCAATCATTCCTACTGCAATATGAAAATTTTTGCTTTTTTCATTTTTTTGCTTTCAAATTTCGAAAAATAAAATATGATTTGGACAGAAATGCCTTTTGCTTCAATTCATTTATTAATTTTATTTTATTTTGGAAAAGAATTTTTTTCACTTTACTGTTCAAATAAAAATTTCAAATGAAAAAAAATAAAGCATATAATTAATTTTGATCAATTTGAAAATTTTCATTGTAAATTTAAAATTAATTTTTTGCAAGTGAAAAAATTGAAAAATGAAAAAAGACAAAAAAATCATTGTAATTTCATTTTATATTTTCCTTAAACGAAATATTTTTGATGAAATGAATTACTAAAGGAGTTTTTCAAGTAAACGATAGGATTCATTTTACAGAAATGATTAATCTACAATTTTTCAAATTTACCGAAAATAATGACAAGTCTGCTTGAGATTTGCATTCATCAGCTCTCAATGCATGTTTTTGCTCTTAAAAGGAAGGAGATAACTTGCCAAAAAATGACAGAACAAAAATCACTGTCACCTGATCACATGAAGTGTCCCAGATACTCCAATATAGATAGTCGAAATTACATGCTCAACAACTATCCCAATCATTCATTGAAATTGAGATCAAACAAACCAGACAGAGATAATGAACGTTTGCTAGCTAATGAAGTATAAAGTTTTGCATTTTATAAATGCTCCAATTGCAACCATTCATATAATGCTAATATATATGTATGTGTGCTTTTAATTATTCAAATATGATATGAAATTAAATTGACTAGCAAAAAATCCTTGCGCTGTGTTCGCCTTACTGATTTATGCAACCTGAAGCAATGTTTGCTAGTTAATACAAGTATAATGTTTTGCATTTTATACACATGCTCAATTGCAAAACCATTCATAATGAAATATCGAAATATCGAAATAAAATTATCAATAATTTTTTATTTAAATATCAATAACTTTTTGTTCAAACATGTTTAGGGGAAAAAAGTACTAATATAAATTTATGCTAATTAGTATCAAAAGCAAAAAAGTAATCTTTCATTAATCAAAATTATCCATTTTGTTAAAAAAAAAAATTTATTCAGCAATTGAAATTTATTATTAATCTTTTTAAAAAAAAATTTAAGAAGAAAAAATTATTAAAGAAGTTTTTCTCAGTCATTGAATTTTTTGATCACTAATACAATCGACTGTAAACTTCAATGATTTTAGTGTGTTCTAAAATTTTTTGTTTTTGCACGACCAAATACTTTCAATAAATTTCGTTTCACTTAAAATTTAAGCTTTTTTCCATTACCAAAACAATTTATGACCACTAAAAATTGAAAATTACATAAATAATCATTGATCATATTTCAGCTTACATTTCTTTTTTAAAAAGAAAAGAAAAAAATTGAAGTTTTAGGCATCAAATAGATTAAATAAATTGCAGTTGAGAGAGAAAGAACAGAAAAATGAGAGAGAAAGAACAGAAAAAATGAATGTGTGCAATTATAAAAATTTTTTTTTTTTATTTGACACTTTAAATCCTAATTTAATAATTAATCATTAGTGGAATTAATTATTATTGCTATTATTGTTATTATTATTATTATTATTATTATTGTTATTATCATTATTATTATTATTATTATTAATTATTATTACTATTTATTGCTTAATTAAAATGCATGTCAAAAATGTTATTATTTCTTAAGGTTATAATTATTAAAATACTTTACTATGCATACTTACTAGGATTATTATTATTCAGTAAACATTACTACAAAATAAAACTGATTAATAATATGATGAAATTTATTATATAACCATTATTCATTAATGGGATAAAATATTTTCTTTTATTGCCGGGAAACAACAAGAAGCAGGAATTAAATTTTTACTGAAGAGAAAAGTAGTATTATGATTTTTTTTTTTTTTTAAAGAACATCGAAAGAACTAAAGACTAATATTACTAAAAACAATGAAAACTAAATAGAAGCGGAAAAACAATGGTTATATGAAAAACAGTTAAAAATTTATTTTTGATGAATAACTTTAAAAGAACCACCGCTCTTTTTATAACAAGTAAAGATGAAAGATTTGTTTAAACAGTAAAAAAAATCTTTTAAATTTTTGAGACAAATATTTTCGAATTCTGAACGATCAGTATGTAGTATATGATAAGTTCTTGTTTAAGTTGATGCTGTGAAATTTTAGCAATTTTAAGGATGAAAAAATGAAAAGTTTTATTTTTTCTGTTAAATTGCGCATTCAAATTTCAAGATCTCTTTTTTTAATTTAAAATAATCAAACAATCATTTATTCTAAAATATTTTGAGCAGTCCGAAGTAGAGCTACTTTTATCGATTAATTTGTTCTAAATTAGGCAAAAATTTGTTAGGCTTAGTTAAAAAAACTGAAAAGCAAGAGAGATAGTAAATACACTATTAAATAGTTACAGTATTCAGTAATCACAGTATTGAGCAATTACGGTATTCAGTAATTACGGTAATAAGCAATTACAATATTCAGCAATTATTTTAATATTGTACTCCAAGTAACCAAACATTCGTTATTTAATCGTTTAATTTTGAAAGATCAGATCAAACTTGCGCAAATGAACTAATTCAACTTGAATTGCTTTTTGAAAGTCTTATTTTTACGATCAAATCCAACATGTAAACAAGCAAAATCTTTTTTCGGACCTTCAATAAGGATGATATTTTCTTTGTTTTATTTTTCTTTTTTTTTTGTCCACTAATCCATGAATGACCAATATAAATTTGAATATCTTGTATCTATTAACTTCAGTCTTTCAATGCTCACAACATTCTCAACATTCGCTTTCTAATTTTTCACATTTCACTTTTCCAATCAATTTTTATTCTACTCACTTTTGGTGAATAAATGCAAATGAAATAATAAATGAATAAAAGTTGTTTATTTTGTTGCATAAAATAAATAACCGATTCCTTTAGAAAAACAATATAAATTATTATTGTTCTTTTAGTAAACTGAAATTGGAAACGGCTGAATTTTGGTGATTCGCTTAATTAAGCAAGTCAATAAAAAATTTCATCCAGATTATTTTAAATTCCTAATTATCATTTTAACAAAAAATAATCTGAATTTAATTATTTATTTTGCTTATTTTTGCACAAAATAAATAAATTGTTCCATTAGGATACTAACTGACAACTTTCATAATAATTGATAACTTTTATTCTAATTACAACTTTTATAATAATTGCACCGCAATTGCAAATTGCAAAGAATAATTGCAATTTTGTAATAAATTGCAACTTTCATAATAATTGCAATTTTCAACTTTTATTCAAATAAACAAATTTTTCTTTTTATTAATTATCAATTTCTGCTTACTTATACAAAGCAAAATATTTTTAATTTATTAAATAATAATGAAAGAGAGAGAGAGAGAGAGAAAAAAAAAAGGAATATTTTAAACATACCTTTGGATTTGCACATACAATAATAATAATCATCCATCCCAAAAGCATAATCAAGCCCAAAATGAAAATTTTATTTGCTTCCCTGTCATTTTCCATTATTTATCAAGATTTGATTGTTATTATTAATATTATTATTATTGTTGTTAGTTGTAGCAATAACAGTAATAACAGTGATCGTAATGATAATTTGAATCAAGCAGTAATAATAATAATAGTAGTAACAATACAAATAATGATAATAATAATAATAGTAATAATAATAGCAGCAGTATTAATAGAATACTAATACTGATAATAATAGTACAGTAATCCAAATGTCATAATTAATTACAGTAATTCATTTGGCCAATATTTATTTTTTGTTAAAATATTGAAATAATCAATGAATTCAATCAATCATTCATTTTTTTTTCATTTCATACTTTAAACATTTCAAAGATTTTACTTTTTACACACTGCACTATCAACCTAATTTAGAATTTAGCTTTACACTGGGCACGCTTAAAATGAAGCCTGATACTAGTAAACTAATCTTGCTTGGCTATCTCTCTTTC
Source organism: Mansonella perstans (assembly GCA_037074765.1). Lineage (NCBI taxonomy): Eukaryota > Metazoa > Nematoda > Chromadorea > Rhabditida > Onchocercidae > Mansonella > Mansonella perstans. The sequence goes on along the minus strand of JBAMDO010000214.1, from coordinate 77,106 downwards.
TATTTATCAATACTTAACATATCTGTCTTTGTCCATTTTCTATATCTGTTTCTATGTCTTTGCATGTGTGTCTGCTTATCTATCTCTGTCTGTCGGTCTATGTTTTTACATTAACATATATTGATGAAACTACGTATTTGTTTTAATAAGTATTTAAATGAGAAGTACTTTCGTATATTTATTCCTATTTTACGACTCTTTTTCTTTCTCTCTCTCTCTCTCTCTCTATCTATCTTTATTTTTAAGATTATTTATTTTCATCTTTTAATTTATTAATTAATTTTTTTTTAATTTTTTCTATGAATAGTATAAGAAGAATGAATATTAATTTATCAAATAATTGTAAAATAGAAAAAAAAATGAATGAATTTGAATAGTTTAAATGATAATGAAGAAAAAAAATTGGAGGAAAAGAAAAAAAAAAAGAAATTAATAAATGAAAAAATTTCTTAGTAAAGAATAAATTAGGAATAATATTTTAAGTTAATTAGAATAAAAATTATTTGTTTCATTTTTCAATAATAATTTTATCTTGCTATATCATATATGAATGTTCTTTTTTAAAGTGAAAATACTTTTTTTAATTATAAAAAATTTCTAATCAATTCATTCATTCATCTATTTTCTATTTCAATTCATTTCCTTTTTTTTTTTTTTTTTTACATTTAATTAGACATATAAAATAAATTAAAAATCGTTAAATAAGTAATATATATATATATGTAGTTTACTTACATTTATACGTATATAATATATGTATATTATGTACTTGTAATATATTCTAATGGCGCCACTATAGTTTTTTTTTTTTTGTTTATTTATTTGCATGTTTTTAAGAGCTTGATTTACGGCAGTATCATCTAACTAAGATATGGCTAAGAGGTATTTATATATATTTTTTATTGATAAGCATTGCTTTTTCTGCTTATGTGCTGATTTGGGGCCCAAATATATATATATGAAAAGAACATTGGACATATGATCCTCACATTTAATTTAATACAAGAGTCTTGAAAAGAATGGTTGGAGAAATATTTGCAAAAATGACTTGTGGAAATGAGGAGGATGTTATGTTTAATAAGCTCATCAGCTATCAGCGTTGCTAATTAATCTAATAAATGCCAGGTTACAGCTACCTAGTAACGACAGAAATTTCAAATAAGTAAAATCGGTGAGAAAAACTTAAATGTGCAAAATATTGAAATTGCAAATATGCTAAATAAACAATGAAACAATGATAATGAACAATTTGTATAAAATATGAGATATTGGTAAGAGTTGTGAATATACATATACATATATATATTGTATATTTGCTCAAGAAAATGAATGTACGGGAAATACAGATAAAAAAAGTTTGTAGTAATTTTGACAAGTATTTACATCTTTGTATATTTCATCCTTTAAATATAAACTGAGTAAATATGTATGTATAAAGTAATAAGTAATCTAAAGTTTAAATCTTTCCAAAAATGATGAGATTCCTGAAAATATCAAATTTTGTTGCATATATTGTATGAGAAGAAGTGATGGTTAGCTTTTCAAGCTATCATTCTGTGATGTTTGAAAAGAAAATAACGAAAATGACTGGCAAACATAAATGAGACATTTTGAAAATAAGAAAATTTCATTTATTTTTATTACTTCAGAAAATTGCTACTGGCTCTGACTGACGCCAACGTCATTAGTGTTGAATTTTTATTGCTGTTAATTCATTTCTATGTACATATATATATATATCAGGAATGATGATTACTGAAACGTTTAAATTAATGTAGGGTTTTTCTTTTTTTTTTTTTTAAATGAGTTTTGTAAATGTGATACTTGCTAAATGCTGAAATCGAGATATTTGGCAAACTTTTCAGTTACTGAAAATTAAGTGATGTGCAAGTAATGAATATGCCAACATATTACACTAGTAAACATTTAACTGCTAGAAGTTGAAAAAAATTTTTCTTCTCATTTTTCTATAATATCATATAGCAGTATCACATTTACAAAGAGTAAAATGATTGAAGGTAAAAATATAGCTTCTAAATTAATTAGCAGAAAAAAAATCCAGACAATAAATTCATTGATATATGCTAATGTATTGATTTCCTACGGAGTTCAAAAGCATATTTATTTATCAACTGTCAATTTAATAATGGGAAAATGAGAAGAGGGAAAAAAATGCGAGAAGTAATGCAAGTTAAAAAACTATAGATTGAAAAATTATTTTAATTTTTTGGCCATTTAATTCCAAATAATCGAAATAAAAAGCTTTCATTCGCCATTTCCGACAATTTAAAAATTTTGTGCTTCACACTGTTTTTCATTGGTATCAATAACACAAATCATTTGGTTCAAAATTTTTTGTTTGCATCAGTGCAGTCCATTTTTGTCCATTTGCAATCCATTCGAAGAATCGACCTTCTTGTCACTGAATGTCAACATTATCACATGCATGTATTATCCTGGCTTGTAAAATCTAGTTTCCATTTATTTTCACTAGTTTACTTATTATTCCATGAGCGCTACTTCTGAACAGTGTGTAAAATAATTCAACAGAACCAAGAGAGCAATGAGCATTTTCCAAAAAATTTTAACATTTTCAACAACCTTGATTTAGATCTATTTGATTTAAGTACGGCTATACATAATACTGAATTGGAAAATACTGATGGTGAATTATCGGGAATAAATGATGGTATTTTCTTTGATGCAACAAAATTCATCACCTTTGATCAATTGCGTGAAACTGAAAGCACAAACAGAAGTACCAAAAATCGAACCTAACTTTGTCACAAATAAAATCCGGTTTTGAGAAATTTTCCTCATTACAGGTAAACAACAATACTAATCATTTTGCTGCTAAAAAAAAAGAAAGAAACATTGCTTACAATCAAATTAATTTTAATGTGAAGTTTATTTTAGACCAGTGATATTTAAATGATAAACTTTTTGAAATCACAAATATTGCTTTCGGGAATTTGTAAGTATACTTTTGGGAACTTGTTGGGAAAAAAAGAACACAAGTGCAACTGGTGCAACGGTCTTAGTGAAGAAAAAGAAATTCACTTTGCTATTAGGATTTTATCGGACATTACCAAAAGCGTTAGCTTAAACTTTAGTGCAAAGATTGGGATAATTTATTCATTTATGAATGTACATTAAAAATTCATAAAAAATTCACATAGATAAAAATCCCCATAGCTACAATGCTTGCTTTAAGTTTTAAAAATTTATTTGTAACAGCCAAAAAATTTTCTAAATAAATTTGTTAGAGTGAAATAGAATGTACATGAAAAAATATCATGTAAAAAATTTGCGATTGTGAAGTGATAATTCGAAATTCAATAATTTCTGCTATATTCTGCAAATTGTGAAGTGACAATTCGAAATTCAATAATTTCTGCTATATTTTGCAAATAGAGGAATGTGAAATGCATACAAAAAAGTATATCATTTAATCTATGAAGATTAAACTGCTGCAAAATGCAATAAGAACAGTGTCTTCGGACATGCTAGGCCCAAATAAAAGATTTGGAGCTAGGGCGTACTGTTGCAAATATACGAAATAATTTAATTTTAATAATTTAATTTATCTTTTGTTTATTTGAATTTGAAGACTATTCATTGTTTTTTTTGGATATTTTTATTCTTTTATCTTTTTTTATTCCGAATAAAATAAAATTTGAAAAAGGAAAAACAAAAAATTTGCTAAAAAAGAATTGGCTTAATCTTTCCCTCATGGATTAATCTTCTTGGATTGATTTCATTTTTTTTTTTTTTTTGTAAAATTTGAAAATTGTTTGAACAAGAAAATATTTGGGTATGTTTTAGGACAATTATGAAAATATTACAAAAAAGGGAATTTTCAAGTTAATGCATGATGGTAAGGAATTTTTATTTTAACCAATGTACAAAAATTAAATAAAAATTTTTTTGTTATTGCAAAAGATCTGTTTTACTTGAACTATAAATATGGATTTGCATCCTAGGGTTGAAACTAGAGATATTATGTTTGAAGACAAAACAAATCTTGCTTTCTCCTTTGTTCCAATAAAATGGTTATTTCGTTGTACAATTTATTGTTGACGTAAATTAAATGACAATGCTCGAATAAATAATGAAGAAGGAAAATGATAGTGTAAATTCAATAAACAATAAAGTTTAGCAGTGTAAGAGATAATTACAGATGAGATCGAAGACAGTATCAGTGTGCAGCAATCATTAATAATGTCGTAATAAAAATCAAAAGTGAGATGTTTGAATTGGTTGGATTCACGAGAGTTACAAGAAGTAGTAAAATTCGATATTTACAACCAGATTGAAGAATTAATTGGTTTTATTAGATTAAAGATTAAAAAATTATATACTATAAAATATTCTAAAACCACTGAAAAAAAATCATTACTAAAAAAATATTCCGAGATACTCTAAAAATACATCATTATCATCATTGCACACTACAAAAAATATTTTTGTCAAGTTCTATAATCAAATAAAAAGCATACAATCGAGCAAAAAAGCAAAAAAATTGTCAACAAAAGTCATCTACAACACCTGGGATTCCGGGACGGTCGTCGATCCAAGTTCTAACTAGGCCCGACGTTGTTTAACTTGACAGATCGGACGAGATGTCGTGCTTTCAACGTAGTATGGTCGTAGGTAAAGCAATAACGCGTACATTAAATTCCCATCATTGTATCGATCCGTTATACTGTATAACCATTATATATCATCATCATCATTATATAAAAGATTTTTGTTAGCGGTTTGTAATTTGAAGACATTGAGTAAATCCTGAACAATCATGTTTCAAGAGAATGATAAAATGTAGTTAAATAAAAACAGTAAATGTGATTAGTGCACTTTCAGTCCTCAACACCACTTTTTTCACATTAAATCATCATATTACAAATCTGTCGAGAATTTCATGATTGTTTCGAAATAATATTATAATGCCGGATTACTTAGCATATAAGCAAATAATTTTTTAGTACAAAGTTTCAATTTTCCCGTCACAACATCATCATCATTATTATACACTATAAAATATTTCTGATATATTTGAAAACTTTCTCTCCATAATCGAATAAATTACATTGTATATTTCCAATGTATTCAGCATTATGTCGTTTATGTCTTTTCAATGGATTTTGTTTTTCAATATTTTTTTTATTCCTTAATCGGTCTCTTTCTCGTTTATAATATTTGCAAATACTTGAAATTAAAATACAAATATGTTGAAACATTATCTGTGTATGTTCGTTATATCTATAAAATAAATATCATTTTGTGTCACTCCACCAACTAAGAATGACCACGCACCATCAACCACCGAATCATGAAAGAGCTGTCAATTTGTCAATCCTCATGGTGTCCGGACCAAGTGAATTTGTTGAGTCAAATTGAGCCGCAGGCTTCACTCTGATGCCCATCCGTCAATTTCTTTAAGTTTTAGCCTGACCATACTTCCCCCGGAACCGAAAAACTTTCGTTTCCGGGAAGCTGCCCGTCAAGGCGTATTTACCGCCGACGGAACGCTAGTTGGTATCGTTTACGGTCAGAACTAGGGCGGTATCTGATCGCTGCAGTCAGTAATATTTCAGGAAGCAGAACAACTGTATAAGGAATAAAACTTATCAGTTGAACAATAACAATTTGATATATGATAACGATGATTGTACGATGATAATGATTCTTTCGATCACTGAATACCAGAGCCATCAGCACATTAGTAATAACACCACACAGCAAAAAGACTGTTGTATATTTTATAATTATATACTTCTCTTCTCTTATGTCGAATACATTCGTTGTGTTTTCTTTATGGCAATTCAGAGGCGATATTAGTAATAATACAATAATACAGCAATAACACACTGCCATGCTATAAATGGAAAACTTTTCGCACCATCACGAATTTTAATATTGCTTAGAAAAAGTTTCAGCCAACTGAGATTTTAACTTTGAAATGTTTTTAATCATTTTGAAATGTTTTTAAGATTACCACTGCTTGAAATATTTCAAACTCGTTTCCTAAAATTGAAAATGACACTACCGAAACGGAAACGGACTAGTATGATGCAATAGCAAATAATGGGATAGCAAATAATATTTTTTTCGAAAATAATATTTTTTTTTTCTTTTTTTTTTTTTCAAATAATATTTTTTTTTTGCAATAGCAAATAATATTTTGCGAATCGACAAAACTGCATTTTTCACTTCTTTTCCTATGGTTGATAACGTTTGGTATGACATATTAACTTTTTCTTTAAAATTACAAAAATGACTATTAGATTCTTAAAGAGCTTATGGAAACTACCCACTATTAAACACGCTATACGATATCGTCGGTGACTGTTTCATTATACAGTCTTGACAATTTTGCAAATAATCTTTTAATTTGACAGCATGCCATTATTTCAATATTGCAATTATAACACAAATTCAGACTTATGATTAATTATTCATATCAAGTTCAAAACTTTCAGCCATTTTTATATGTGAATTTCTATTACTTCTCGAGAAGTTTTCAAGTTTTGATCCTAGTCTGAGGAAAAAATTTTAGAAGCTAATCAAACAAAAGTGGCAAATTTTTTGCAGGGTTAGATTTGAGTATTACTTGGAATTTTTGCAGTTACAAATTTTTAAATTCGAGTGTAGCTCATGCTATATTTATATAATTAATGAGTGATGATTATGTGGATATTGCAAATAGCTGTAGTTTTCACAGTAAACATGCAAATGAAAACATCTGGCTGTTAAATTTTTGTTTCCCATTATTTGCTATTGCATCATATTAGTCCGTTTCCGTTTCGGTAGTGTCATTTTCAATTTTAGGAATGGAGTTTGAAATATTTCAAGCACTGGTAATCTTAAAAACATTTCAAAATAATTAAAAACATTTCAAAGTTAAAAATCTCAGTTGGTTGAAACTTTTTCTAAGCAATATTAAAATTCGTGATGGTGCGAAAAGTTTTCCATTTATAGCATGGCAGTGTGTTATTGCTGTATTATTGTATTATTACTAATATCGCCTCTGAATTGCCATAAAGAAAACACAACGAATGTATTCGACATAAGAGAGGAGAAGTATATAATTATAAAATATACAACAGTCGTACTGATTTCTCTCTTTTTGCTGTGTGGTGTTATTACTAATGTGCTGATGGCTCTGGTATTCAGTGATCGAAAGAATCATTATCATCGTACAATCATCCTTATCATATATCAAATTGTTATTGTTCAACTGATAGGTTTTATTCCTTATGCAGTTGTTCTGCTTCCTGAAATATTACTGACTGCAGAATACGGTAGGTTAATTTATTTACATATTTATTCAAAGTTAAAAATAAGAAAGTTTCTTTAAGATAAGAAGTATACCTTATACCATTTCAAATTCTTACTGATCTAATCAGAAGTGGAATCGTTGATATTCGATTCATAGCAATGACTGTGTAAGATGGTTGTGAACATGTGTGATGGGTAAGGAAATTAACTCATGATTAATTTCTGACCAATTCATTAAAAGTTGGAATACTTAAATTTATTTTAGTAAAATGTATTGTTTTTTATCAGCCCGCAAAACCGCGTGGATCAACCGAATGTTCGCTACAATCAATATCTTTTCATTTTATGCCATGATGCATTTTTCATTTTTTTTGACGTTGAATCGCTTCATGATCGTAATTTTCCCAAAATGCAATGTATTTTTCGAATCGACAAAACTGCATTTTTCACTTCTTTTCTTATGGTTGATAACGTTTGGTATGACATATTAACTTTTTCTTTAAAATTACAAAAATGACTATTAGATTCTTAAAGAGCTTATGGAAACTACCCACTATTAAACACGCTATACGATATCGTCGGTTATTGTTTCATTATACAGTCTTGACAATTTTGCAAATATTCTTTTAATTTGACAGCATGCCATTATTTCAATATTGTAATTATAACACAAATTCAAACTTATGATTAATTATTCACATCAAGTTCAAAACTTTCAGCTATTTCATGTGTGGATTTCTATTACTTCTCGAGAAGTTTTCAAGTTTCGATCCTAGTCTGGAGAAGAAGCTTTAGAAGCCAGTCAAACAAAGGTGGCAAATTTTTTGCAGGGTTAGATTTAAGTATTACTTAGAATTTTTGCAATTACAAATTTTTAAATTCGATTTTAATTTTTTTAACCATTAAGCTTTGCACTGCTGCAAACGATTTCATGAAGATGCGTAACTCTCTCTTTCAATTTGAATATTGCAAGAAATTGTAAATAGTACTATCATTATTGAAATTTATTAATAAGTGCATTGAAGTTTTATTTATGTTTGGTCGCTGTTTCTGTGCATTTCAATGATCGCTATGTACGTGGTAATTATTTACAAAATACGCAGATGTTCCGCTTCAATTAACGGTTGGAATTGGTGTCAGTAAATAGTTTCCTTTTTGTAAAATTAAAATTGCATCTTAAACTTTGCGTTTTCACATTATATTGGAGAAAAATTTTTGACCGTTTTAAATTCACTCAAAAGTTTCCTAAAATCCGCAAGATTGCTCCAAAGTTTATTGAATAATACTTTATTGCTTATGTCAAATTAAATATAAAATTTAAGAAACTTTAGTGATTGGTAGAAAACGTGGGACGAAAAAGTTGGAAACTACCAAGCACGAGCAATCGATATTAATTCAAGCAGCATCAACTTCTGGTGTAATACTCGGTCTCGCATTAATACACTTTCCACCAAAGTTTTTAATGAAAGTTTTCGGTCCAGAAGCCATAATTCCTACAAGCATTTTGATAAACTTTTATTTCATCTCTTTTCGTTCTGCATTGCCGCTTGCCTTTTTCATAACTAACGAACGTGCTCGGAAATCTCTCGTATTACGTCTAAGGATAAGCTAGTGGTTATTTCATTTTTAACAACGTAAATTACCGGGTAAGGACAGGTGAATAAGAAAATTTTAGATTTTCGACGGAAAATGCTCCTTCTATTCCTTTTATGTTTAATTCTTGTTGTGATAGCACTTTCCGCAACTGAAATTGTCGGAAAATTTCCGAGTCACGATGCAATTTTCTCGTATCAGTTGTTTCAAATTAAATGGTTATGAAACAAATGATTTGATAAATCCTTTGTCCAACAATTATACATCGTCGTACATTGTTCTCCTATCTTGACAATTTTGGTAGTTTTTTTTTTTTTTGAGAAATAAAGTAATAAATCATCATGTAATAGTTCGCAATTTATTTTTCGACAATATAATTTAACTGATAGGAAATTAAAAAATCATATCAATAAAGGAGATAAGGTACTATATTTGAAAATTAATAATTTTATTATGAAGTTGTAAATAGTTTGGTTTTCACCCAGTGAAATATGTCGGTGATCTTGACAATATTGAAGCGGAAATGATGTCGAGAAATAAAGTTATGTGAATTTACCAGTCGAGAAATAAAGTTATGTGAACAAACTTGAATATGTTCACTTCCAAATATATTTTATGAATTTTTAAAATTGCTTAACTCTACAATTTTAGTTGTCTGGTTCACTTTCAGTAGTTGAACTTTCAATTGTTTGCATGCCAGTGATTTTGGAAAAGGAATTGGTAATAAAATGAAAGGAAGCTTGAAAATTGGTAATGCTGGTATACGCGTTACATGCGATATTTTTGGCGTTGCTACAGCCACTTAAAATCAGTATTTTTAAATGGTGTAATTTTAATTTCAATAATTGGACGTCCTAATTTTAAAAAAATTGCTACGACTGGCTCACTTTGCATGCAGCATTGTTGACATTGCTATAGCCACTTAAAATCATTAGTTCATTAGTTCTAAATGTGAGTTGATAAGCGCAATGATAATTTTTCCTTCATCTGGCTTCTCTTTTCAGCAGTATCACTACTCTGTCAACTCTGTGTATTATTTCTTAGGCGTAATAATATGATCAAATAATCATATTTAATAGAATTCACTTCTAGATCTAAATCAAATATTATCCATACTTTTGCTGATATTTCTACTTTTGAATGAAGTTAGCTTATTACATTCATCGTAATCAAGGAAACCACCATAGGGCAATTGTCAATGGTGAAAACTTTTAGAATTTAATATGGTAATCCGACATGATATTTGTTCTCAGACAATTACAACTGGTATATTCGATGTCGCGGTCTGCCTTCGCGAATGAAGTTTTACAGGATTTCATTCATGGTTTGACACAAACTCGTTTATGACTAAGAAAACCCAATACGGAATAGGCAGGTATGTTGTATATGATGCAGCGGAATATTATCGAAATATTTATTTGAATAATGCATTGGCTGATGAAACGATTGGCTTGATTAATGAATGAACAATCAATTAAATGCAGCATTGATAACGCACACGTTAGACTACACAGATGTTTTGAGTATGTTATGTGCTATAATTTGTAGTGAGCAAATTATAACTTAGCAGTTAGTATATTGTATAAATCAATAATATTCCATTGTATATTGGAAGTTCTCAGAATAAAAATTCAAAGTTTTCATTTTCAAACTTGTTGATAAGCAAAGAAAATTGGAATGGATAGATGAATAAATGAATAACAACACAATGATATGCTATAATCATAAAAGTTTTTCGTGGTATTTTTAATATATCATGCTAATGTGTGTTCTTATTCTTTTCCACACATTTTCCCCATTGATTTCCTCGATGGTCATATCTCTAAGACTCAAAGGCTAAGCCATGCATGTCTAAGTTCAAATAAACCTATAATGGTGAAACCGCGAACGGCTCATTATAACAGCTATAATGTACTTGATGTTGATTATCCAACGTGGATAACTGCGAAATTCAGAACTAATACATGCACCAAATTTTCGACTTTTGAACGAGGCATGTATTAGATTAAAATCAGTTGGTGATTCGGAATAGGTATCACTGATCGCATACTCTCTGTATCAGTGATGTCAAATGTCTTATCAATTTCGATGGTAGTTTATGCCTACCATAGTAATAATAGTTAATAGAGAATAAGGATTCGACTTCGGAAAGGAAACCTGAGAAACGGCTACAAAGAAAGCAGCAGGTGTGCAAATTATTCACTCTTAGAATGAGGAAGTAGTGACGAAAAATAGCGAAACTGCTCTCTTTGATGCCCGTTATCGGAATAAGTAAAATTTAAATCCATTAAAGAGAATTTATGAGAGGCAAGTCTGCTGACAACAGCCGCTCTCAAATGGTGAATTCGCCACTAGCTGATAGAAGTCCCTTAAAATGCAATATAAAAATATGTCAAAACAAAACTTGTCTAACATCTAGTTGAGAGTCATGGAAGCACACAATTAATTCTAATGTTGCTATCGTTTTTGAAATTCTCGTAGAATTAATCCTACAGAGAGAAGATATTGCAGAAAAACCCCTGCGTCACTTACATCGCGCCTATGCAAACCTTTCACTATCATATGCAAACATATTTGTCTATCGCTATATGGTTTTCTTTGTCGCAGACGAAATTGTGCCAGTTGTGAGTGAAATGAGTGAAATGCTGGTCTTTGCTCGCGAAGCCCAGTCACGATAACATATAGTAAAAAATGCCGTATACACAATTTTTATAAGCCACATAATGATTTTTTATTTTTAACCACGACGACTTTACATGGTGGTCATTTACGCTCATCCATTGCCACTTTTCGTTCATCAGTTAAATAATTATTTCATTCCTTCTTTTAAATTTGATATTCTATCAGCAGCATTACCATTAGTTTAGCGATATAAAAATTATTGATGAATATATGTCAATTTTTACCGAAGACAATGGCAAGAATTTTTTAGTTAAAATTGATCAAATTGTTTATTTATTATATACTCATTTTTATCATTGCCTATCATTTTATTGCATCTTTTATAATTTTTCTTTTTACTATTGTGAATTAAAAATATCGTTTGATATTTTTATTATTGCATCTTTTATAATTTTTCTTTTACTATTGTGAACTAAAAAAAATAATATAATAATATTACAACCCAAGTAAATGTATGTCACCGACAAACGATACAAAACATATCGTTTCTGGACACTACATATGGAGATTGAATCTGCAGCTTTCAGTGAATCTTAACATTTGCCATTTCATCCCATGCCTGTCACTATAAGGCTTGTCAAGTGAACTGAATGCTAGAGCTGTATTTATTTAAGCTATTTACGTATGGCATTGCATAGAACTGGCACAATTCTTTACTCATGAGATTAATCTGTCAAGCATAAACATTGATAACGTGGTTTTGAGATTGCATATTTTGGTTAGACTATTCCTTTCTTACATAATATTTCTTTTTTAGCCTTCATAGAGTTGAAAAAAGTTTCATCTGCTTGAGTTTGCAGTTAAAGTTGTCCCACTCATAAGATAATTTCCCAAAGGCTAACTAGTCCATCGTGTTCGTGGGCAAATTTCGTTAACCCTTCAATCGAGATTGTCTGATATAAGGGTAAACTCTATGAAATATACCCTTACCATATCTCATAGAGTTCACAAAAATGCGCAAGATTCATTTCTTAAGATAAGGAGGTATCAAGGTGTCGCCGGCGAAAGAGAACTGAAGAAATAAGACCGAAGATGTATCGTATCGTATAAGCACAATAACCAAATGTATTTTAAATTACTTCAGCTACAGGAAAACTATTCAGTTCAGTCATTCATCGTGAACAATTTCGTTCAACCATTCATTCGCATTGCGAACAATTTCGTTCAATCATTTTACATCGTGCAGAAATAAAACAAATTTGAAAATGCTACTGAAAAAAAAAAATTTGAAATTTCATCTCTCTCATTGCATTCTATCGTAATGGATCTTTGATTTTTGATTTTCCATTACGTTAACAATTGTTTAAACATTTGCACATCCAAACAATATAATTCAAATAGTTACAATATCAATTCAATCGATTCAATCATTCATGTTTACGTTGTTGCAAAAATTATTTTTTCCTGTTAAAAAAAATTAAATTGTGGAAGAAAATTTTTACACTGATTTGCTAAAAATGTTTTTTGTTGTTGTTTACAAAAAAAAAACTTTCTAGAAAACATTATTCACATTACAAATGCAATAAATTATTATCATCAAATTATTTTAATTATATTATTAATTCAATCGTTAATTACCATATCACTTTAATGATATCACTTGCTAGGAAATTGTTAATCATCACATCATTTGCTTATTAATTGTTAATTATCATATTACTTTAACATCATATCATTTTAATGATGCCACTTTCTAATAAATTGTTGATCATCATATCATTTTAATGATAACACTTTGCTAATAATATCAATGGGATATTATTTTTATTGCTAATACAATAAAAAATTACTTTTACTAATTGCTGATATTTTAATACTAATATGATATTATTTTCTAGATAGTTACGATAGACATTGTAATATTATCTTAGTAAAATTTTGCAGCAAAAAAAAAAACTTTTTTCTTGTCTTTCTTTTACGCTATCTATTAGTTCAAGATAATAACTATACAATCATTTCAGCTGTTCCAAAAAAAAAAAAAAAAAACTTTTTTTCATATTTCAAATGAATTATATTAAATTAAACATTTTTTAAAATTCTCATATTGCATAAATTCTGTTCACTATTTTCTTCAATATGATACTTCAGAAGGTAATAACAGATCTTGACAAAGAATAGAGTATATATATATATATATATCTGCTATGTTAATACATTTTAAAAATACTCATGTTAATACCAATCGATAAATTTGTTTGATACCAATAATGCTTGTTGACTTGTTAAGTTTATTGAATTTTTAATGATGTGTAAAGAAAAAAAATGTTTATTTACTTCTTTTTTTTCAAATTTTTTGTTCTCTATCCCTCTTTTTTCCTTCCTTCCTTCCAAACTTTTTTCTTTACACATATTTTTTTTCTCTCGCATTTCATCATATCGAAAATATTCTTCTTTCTTTTTTTTTTTTTTTTTGTAAATTTGTGATACTAAGATGGATGGTAGAAGAATTTTTTGTGATAGTAGATAAAGAGAATGATAAGATGATAAGGATTATCATTAATATTTGGAATGACAAGGAATGTCATATGACCAAAAGCAATGAGGCAATAAACTACAAATAGTTTGTTTAACATTTTATGCTTTTATCAAAACTAATTCCCCTTTGTTTTTTTCACTCTTATTTTTCATCACTTTTTTTCTAAATTGATGCATTTGATTTTTTTTTTTAATTTTAATTAATTTACAATCAGAAGTTTCAAAATCGCCAATTTGCTAAGAGAATAGCATACCAAAAAATAAATGGATGATCTTGTATGCGCAACATCTGGCATCACCAACGTCATTGTATTTTGTTTATAGTATTAATCAGTAGAATCACGTTAAATTAACTTTAATTAATTAGTAAATGTACAATAACATATATTTATAACATGACATGACAAAAAAATAACATGACAAAAAAATTTCAAATATAATTTGTTCTATTATAATTGCGAAAAATATTTTAAATGCTGCAATTGAAATAATTGGCATAACTTTATCACAAAGTGGTGGAGAATTTTTAATTAATCAATTTTTGTTCAATAATCTTCTGCTATCATCTAACGTTGATCAATCTTCAGCTTACTTTTCATTTTATCATTTCTAAAAATTAATTCAATATTTGAACAAAATCATTAGCATTTATAGATTACTGACGCAATTGAACTTTAACCTGACTGATCATAATGATATGATCATAATAATCATCATCATAATAAATCACCTGTTTTTTTCTCAGTTTTTTTTGAATTTTAGCTGATTCTGTTTGTTTATTTTTTTCGCTTTTTAAATTTGATCGAACGCTTTGCTTGTAGAAAAGAAAATGAAATAACAATTTGATCATAAATATTACTGCTAGCTATAGATTAATGTTGTAAGTGACACTTGTAAACAATAGTAATAGTAATGATAATAATATTTTGGTTTGTTTTCATTTTTTTTGAATTTCATTTCAATTTAAACTTTTGTTTATTGTAAAAAAAAAAAAAAGAAAAACATCAAATTTAACACAAGTATTTAGATAATGTTATTCAAACCACTGACAAACAGATTGCTTACTCACAATGGTAGCGGGATTCGATTAAAATGGACATCATCAAAACATTTCATTTCATTTCTTCCTTGCCCCTCTAGCAGTATTTGCATTCATCGATGCTACATTACTGCCAACAACACAGAGCAACGAGCAAAAACTTTCAACTGTAAGATTAATTCAAATCGAAGTATAGCTACAACAGACGAAATTAATGAAAAAATTGTAACTGTTCAAGAGGTAAGTTATAATTTAAAAAAAGAGTGACTTCAGTAAAGGCATTATTAATTAATAGAAAATAAAATAAATGACATTATTAATTAGTGGAAAATAATTTAACATTATTAATTAATAGAAAATAATTTAAATTATTAATTTATAGAAAATAGAAAATAATTAATAGAAAATTAATAGAAAAACAACAAATGAATTTTAAAAAAACTGTTGTTTAAAAGTTTATTTATAATTTTATTTTTTGGGATGAGTCATTTTGTAAGTTCTTTAATTAAAATTGAAAGCTACAAATTTAAAAGAATAAAAGAATTAAAAATCATAGGAATAAAATGCAAATTTTAATTTATGAAAATTACTTAACTGAAAAAAAATGAACAGTTAAAAATTGTAATTTCGATGATGCAAAATTTTAGGTAACAAGATATGTAGTACAATGTATGCTAAAAGCAGGTGCAGCAAAATCACATGCTGAACAATTAGCTGATGTATTAGTAGCAGCTGATACACGTGGTCATTACAGTCATGGATTGAATCGATTAAGTATGTTATTATTATCATTGCTATAAAATTTTTGAAATAAAATTAAGCTTTATTAAAATATGGTTTTTTTTTTTGATTTGTTTTCCTTTATTTTTTTTAAAATGTTTTTAAATAAACTGGAGCATAAAAAAATTTGAAAAAATGCCTGAAAAAAAAATTTTTGAGAAAATTCTGGTAATTTCTTATTTTTCTAATTAATTAGATAAATTTCTATACGTGTATATGCGTGTGTTTTTTTTTCTTAAATATTATTAAAGGTTAAATAAAGGTATGATGTATAATGTAAAATTTTACATAGATATAAATAAATGAAATTAAACTGTAATAAAGTGTAGGTGCCATCATGTTATGTCATCATATATCATCAGCAATAATAACACGATAAAAAAGAAGATAAAATACAATTAATTAAGATATGTATGTTCGTGATATAAAAGAAGGTATATGCATGAAAGATGGTTCTCCGAAAATTCTTAAAGAAAATTCCGCTACTGCATGGATTGATGGAAATAATTTACTTGGACCAGTGGTTGGTAATTTTTCCATGGATATAGCAATTAGAAAAGCAAAAGAAGCAGGTATTGGTTGGGTTGTAGCCAAAGGTAAGGTATAATGTTTATAATTTTAATTTTTTGAATTTGCTCTTTATTGAAACAAATTAATTAATGCTACCCTGTAATGATAAAATTTATATAAAAAATGGAATTAGCTAGACTTTTTTTTTCTATTTAACAATCAATATAATTTTATACTAGTAACAAAATTTTAATTCAAATTCGGATATTGAAATTTTTAATAGTTATTGATTTTAAAATAAATTTGCGTTGTTTCTTTTTTTTATTTGTTCGTTTTTATCATTTGCTGCCTTAATTAGTCCAACGAGTAGTAAAAATATGAATAATTGGAAGCAAAAAACATAAATGCTTATTAAACGAATTGTAATTTCAAAATTGAAAAAGAAAGTTGCCAGAGAAATTTATATTCTCTAGCAAAGTACAAAATCCTCAGCCTTTCAATAAAGTTTTATTTCATATGAACTTTTAAACAACATAATATTGTGTGAACATTATTAACTGAAGCAGCAAAATCACTTAACATTTTTTTAAGCGAAGCAATTAGCGATAACAGTTTGGTTTATTAATTTTTGAAATTTTTGCAAATTTGTCATGAAATGGTTAAATCTATTTATTTCAATGATTAAATTAAAATTTGTCATTGAAACCTAAAATTGAGTAAGTGTATAAAATATATTAATATTTTTAATGAAAAAAATGATTAATTAATTTTTATTTATTTTGTTGTTAATTTTTAATGGTAGAAACAAAAATTAATTCGTTATGTATTTTATTGAAATCACTGAATTTGCTGAAATTGTTTAGTATATGAAAGTTTTTCATTTTAAATATTGCAACTAATTTTAGATATAACAATATTTTATTAGTTTTAACTATAATTTAAAATTTTATTTAACAATAGTAATGGATCTAAAAGTGATGATTATATTTCATTAATATCATATTTTAAAAATCATAAATTGAAAATTATAATTAACTTTAGCCTTTTCTTTATTATCCAATTAAATGATTAGGAAAAAAAAAGAATTTCCTGATGAAAAAAACCGAATAAAAGGGGGATTTAAAAAGATGCCCTGTTTTCTTTATCCGTGGTTTATACCAAGCAGAGCTTTTTTTTTTTTTATTATAATTTTTAATTTGAAAATATTTTCAGGATCAAATCACTACGGAATTGCCGGTTGGTATAGTATGCGTGCAATGAAAGAAGGGCTTTTGGTAATCATAATACTCTTTATCTTTTATCATATAACGAAAATAGATTTAAGTAAGTACTACAACAATTAATTTTATTTAACTAATTACTCATTTTTGTTTCACCATATTCACTTCAAAGAACAAAAATTCAAATAACGATGAGAGTTTGATAGGAAAATGAGAAATTAAGAAAGACAGTGAAGTGAAAAAAATCAGGAAGGATGGTAAAGAGTAAGAATTAGAATAGGAATAGATTTTTTTGTGTCTGAAAATATTTCACCAAAAATTTTTATAGTTTTATAAAACTAATTTAAATAGATATATTCAAATATATTAAAGGGTATGGCATTTACCAATACATCACCAATTATGTATCCAACCAGATCGAGTAAAGCAGCAATTGGAACAAATCCTTTATCACTTGCTGCTAAAGCTAAACATGATACTTTCGTACTTGATATGGCTACTACAACTGCTGCTATTGGAAAGGTTTGTTGTTATCCTTATCATACAATTATCAAAGACATAATTATAAGCAACATATATTTATTGATTTTTCAGATTTATTAAATCGAGTTTATTTTATTTAGCAAAATTTTAACTGTTCCAGAAAATGAAAAAATAAAAATAAAAAAATGACTTATTGTATTGTCTGAAAATTCATCTGGAGTTTATTTGCGCAAATTTTAGGTTGAGCTAGCAGCACGAAAAGGGCAAACTGTTCCGGATACATGGGGTGTTGAGAAAAGCGGTGATGTTACCAATGATCCTGCAAAAATACTTGATAGTGGTGGTCTTTTACCTCTTGGTGGGATTGAATTAACCGGTGAGTTATTTATATGGGTAACGTTGATTTGCCTAATAAGTTATTCATTTAATTACAAATAATTTATCCTATCATACAATCATAGCTTTATATTTAAATAGTGATCACTGATTTATTGTCAACTTGTGAAGTTTAATACAAGAAAGAGTTTTTTTTTTTGATTACTTGATTATTATAATTTGGAATTTTTATTAAAATTATGGTCATTAATGAGTATTGGTCATTTATTTATGGATGAAATATAAAACAACTATCTCTTTTATCTCTTCTTATTCTCTTAATTAATTTATTTTTAAATTAATCAATTAATTAATTTTTAGTCAGTTAACCATCTCATATTCTTTTATTAAACTATCCCTTTTATTTCTTCTTATTCTTTCAATTAATTAATTCTTTTAATCAGTTAACTGTCTCATTCTTATTCTTTTAATTTTTAATTAACTATGTCTTTTAATTAACTATTTCCTCTTATTCTTCTAATTAATTTTAACCATCTCTTCTTATTCTTATTTTTTTAATTAATTAATTATCTCTTCTTAATCCTTTAATGAGTTAGTTAACCATACTTCTGCTAAAGATATATTTAAAAAAAAAATGAATTGTTCTAGGTGGTTATAAAGGATATGGTCTTGGTGCTTTAGTTGAAATTTTTTGCGGTATACTTGGTGGTGGACAATGGGGACCAAATATACGGAAGTGGATGTCAACAAAAGTTGTTGCTGATTTAGTAAGAGAAAATTTTAGTAATATAAATAAAATTTGTTAAAAAGATTTTTCTGGATATTTTGTTTTGAATCACTTAAAATTGTTATTGAAATATTTGAAATGTTTTCCCTACGAATAATTTATGCATATTTTCTTCTTTCAGGGACATTGTTTTATTGCCATTAATCCAAATGAATTTGCACCAAATTTTGAAAATCGCTTGCAGGAATTTATCGATACAATGCGCGGATTAAAATCTGTTTGTTTTTTTTTTAAAGTATACGACAGTAGTATTTATACTCAATAATATTTGATACTCAATAATAATAATAATAATAAAATTTAATATCCAATAAATATTTTATAATTTCATTTCTATTTGTTTGAAAAAAAATATCAAATTGCAAAGTTTTATTTCATAAAATATGAAAATTATATTACATAAATATAATAGTAACAAAAAACTTTATTAGAAAAAATAATAATTTTACGAGCAACAAGATGCTCTTATTTCTAAATAATAAGGAAAATTAACCTTTGACCTTTTTGATCATTTTGATATGTGCCAAAAAAAACCTAAAGGAAAAATTTTATAGATTGATAACAAAGGAGTATTAGTTGCTGGTGATCCGGAAAATGAACATTTATCATTGGTGGAGAAATATGGTGGTATACCGTATCATCCAAATCAAATTACTCATTCGGTATAAAATTAAATGATTCTATTTAATTAAATCATTTTCTACACAATATATTAGTTATTCATAGCTTAAAATAAAATTTTATAATTTTTTTCATTTCAGTTTTTTATTAATTTCTCGTACAAATATTTCAGGAAGAATTAGCTAAAATATTGGGCGTACAAGCAATGACTGTAAAGAGTACTGTATGATTATGACACGATTACAATACTTCAACAAATATACGTTCTTAAAAGAAATATTCTTTCTCATTCACTCATCACGTCGCCTTTTTATTTGATACCTCATAGTCAATATTTTCAATTTTTATTTCAAAAAAATTTGCATTTAAAATTTGATCCGGAAACCAATGAACTAATCATTATTTGTTCCTCTGCAAAAAAAAAAAAAAACATAGCTAAATAAAGATATCAGTTAAGTCGCGAGTTATTTCCTAATCATTTATTTTTTTCCTTCTTGAAAATTCTTTAATGTCGAAATAACTTAATTTTTTTTTGGTCTTTCATATGGTATAATTTATCATCTAGCATAATCTAGAAACCTGAATGGTAAAACCGGTGAAGGAAACCTGTTTTCTTTTTTTGTTTTAAAATTATTCGTTTCATCTTATGCATTTCTTTATTTCATTACAATAAAAATTCTGGATCAGTTATTTTAACTCAGGAGAAATTTGATTGAGAAATGTGATAAAAATAATGAAGCAGTCATGTAGTGAAAATAGTTTATCACCAAATGCATATTGTAATATAATAACTATTAAAATTGACTGAAATCAGCTTATACCAAATTCATATTGTAATGAAGTAACTGTAAAAAAAAAAATTTTAAAGTTAGGATAGAATGCATTTTTGCTACATTATTATAAAATTATTGGCGTAATTACGATTAAAAAAAAGAATGACATTGCATTAAATATCGAATGTAAATTATACCAATGCTCGAAAATTATTAGTCATTTTTTCCTTTATCTTCAGTTGTTTGCTATCATTATTTTCCTAAAAAATTATCATTATGAATTGTAACAATCATAATTTTACCCTTTTGTTCCGAACGAAAAAAAAAAATCCTTCCGGATAAAATTCTTCCATTTCATTTTTTTTTAAATTACTTTTTTAATACTTCCTTGCATTCTTTCGAAATCAGAAATGCTTTTTTTTTTTCAAGAATACATACACAGAAACTGGATACTCTTTGAAATGATGAAACCCCCAATTAATCTTTTATTTTTTTGCTGCTTTTAAAAATTTTCTTGTTTTCAAGCAATTTTTTCTCTTTACAAATCAATATTTTTATGGTTTTTTTTTGCACATTTAATTTATTCAAATTAATTATGCGCAATTTATACTTTCAAAATTTTTAACTCATTTTTTAGTTCTTCTTTTAGTCATTGCTAATTCTTCGAAATACTCTCGTTATACTGTGTTAAAATTTCTGTAATGTAAAGCAACACGTAGAATATAAATTAATTATACTTGATTGCTCTTTACTAATTAATTAATCAGTAAATAATCGATTAACCATACAGGCATAAAATGATAAGAAATCAGTTTTAAAATTCATAATTGGCAATGATATACAGATATTAAAAATTTTCTTACTCATTAAATATAATTAAAATTTTACCGAAATTTGAAGGAACAAAATTTGATTCAATTTCAGAACTTCCATACTTATATTAACAAGAAAGCAACTAAAAATAAATACTGATGACGGTACTGATGACGGCCAGTAATTTTTTGTTCATGCAAAAAAATTGCATTGCAAAATTTAAAATTATGCAAATGTTCACAGGATTGGGAGAAAAAATTTTATTAATATTTAATAATTTTCGATCAATTTAAATTGCTCGAAATTATTGCTATATTGTGATTAATTTAAATTTTAAGTATTGATTTTAATCGCTCAAATGATATTAATAATTAATTGATAATAGATAAATGAACAATTTATTTGACAAAATTATACAGATTTTTCAATACGTATTTGTAAGGTATCAATATGCGAATATCTAAATAACGTAGAACACAGTGCAAAATAAAACTGCCATTTACGATGAAATTTTCGCGAATAGCCAAGTTTTAGAATTTTTTCTTCATTTTCCATCCATGCACTGTAATTTTTTTGCTTTGCTACATTTCAAATAAAAATTCAAATTAGAAATTTCAAATAATTCTATCATATCGTCCCATTTATCATTTGCCAATATTTTCACTTTTTCAAATAGCAAATTTTAAGGTATTTAAAAAAAAATTAAATCTTCCCAAATTTTGAAAATTCTTTCATTTTTCAATCATAATTCTTTTAAAATTTTATCATGAGTAAAACTCACTTATTTTGATAATAATTTCAAATACATTTTTTTTCTTATAAAATTCCAAACTCAATTCAAGTTAATCTTAAATTATAACTTACCAGTGCCATAAATCCAAAGTTGGCGCATAGTGCTGTCCAATATGAATTATTTTTGTAATTGACAATTCAGGCGGTAATGCTTCTCTAATTGCTCGTTCAGATGGCAAATGTCCACCGGGAAATATATGTTTCTTAATAAAATCACTTGATCGACGATATCGGTCGTAATTTAATTCAGGATATGTTATTGCCTAAAAAAAATAATAATAAATAAATATACTTTTTTCAAATTTAAAAGACCCTGTAATCGGCAAAAAAAAGCGTCGTTTTAAAAAAAAACCTACTTACTTAACTTATTAAATCTTACTTATACCTGTAAGTAAGCTATACCGCCAGGACGTAATCGATCACGTAAAATTTCAAAAAACTTTGGCAAATATTCATGTCCAACTGCTTCAATCATTTCAATCGCAATAATTTTATCATAAATATCGCTTTCTAGTCTATAAACAAAAAAATAAAGATGACTAATTCACGAATAAATTTTCAAAATTTCTTTCGCAATAATTAATTTAATTAGACTGGACGAATAATTTAAAATATTAGAATAAATTACTGCAAATAATATTTATAAATTAGTGCAAATAATATTTCATTACCAGTGTTAATGAATTATTGCATATTTGTATGGATATTTTACCTGAATGCTTAAATTGCTCGTTTGTTTAAAAACAAATGAATACAATTTGCACAAAATTCGAGAAAATTGATTTTCTTTTTTTACAAAAATTTGCATATTTAGGCATTTTTTTTTCAAATCAATTGATTTTAAACCATTGAAAAAATAAAGTGCGAGAATTTTTTAAAATTTGAATTTAAATTATTAAGCAAATCAATTTAAAACTTTCATTTCTATTTTATTTAACTCAGCGAATAATTAATTAATTAATTTTAGCAATTTTTAATTTTTTTAAATTTACCAACAATAAATTTAATAAAAAGCACTTTCAAATTTCATTAATCAAATTGCTAATTTTGCAATTCCAAGTTAGTAGCTGACAACTAACCGATAATCTAACAATTTGACATTAATTTTATCCTGTAATTTGCAATCATTAATTTTTTTTTGAACAGTT
Source organism: Mansonella perstans (assembly GCA_037074765.1). Classification (NCBI taxonomy): domain Eukaryota; kingdom Metazoa; phylum Nematoda; class Chromadorea; order Rhabditida; family Onchocercidae; genus Mansonella; species Mansonella perstans. Next base: position 53,773 of record JBAMDO010000214.1, on the reverse strand, counting down.
TTAAATTGTTCCATTGAAATTGTTAAACCGGTCCATTTGCATCCATAGCATTTCACAGCACGCATTGCGCATGCACCCCAACCACAACCAATTTCCAATATTCGATCATCAGATTTAAGATTTATTTCATGATAAATTTGATCATATTTTCGCATTTGAGCTTCCTCAAGTAATTTATTGTCATAATGGGTGATTGGATAAGATGGAATCGCTAAAATGAACCATATTATTACGTAATAGAATAATTAAGAACTAATTTAAAAAATAAAAATAAAATTAAAAATGAAACCAAAAATATTTGGTCGGTTTTTTAATTTTATCTTTTGTTACAAAATCCTTCATTATTATTTATAATTTAATAATTCTTCAGAAATAAATTTTATTGCACATTTAGATAGGCATTTAAATGAAATATGCTAAAAATTTGAGCTAAAATTCAAAATGAATTACTTAAAAATTTGCGCAAAATTTAAAATGAAATCCTTGAAGATTGAAATTTACAAGTTTTCCTTATCTTTTTTGCAAAAAAATGATACTTTATTATTATTAGTAATTTATTTATCGCATATGGCAAAATATATAATCAATAAACAAATATTATTCTTTTTTATAAAATATTTTTTTTTTAAATCCTTTAAAAATTAAAAAATAACCTTTAAAAAATGCACATGAATAAGTCATCGATGGATCAAGAAATAAGCTAAACATATCATCGCCAAGATCATAATGTTCATGAATATTTTTTGCGCTACCGTATAGTGAATTAGCATGATAATAGTGTTGTATTACATTGATAAATGAAATAATTGATCGAATTAATTGAACAAACAAATTAATTAATAAATTGGACAATTTTTTAAACCATTCATTAGTTTGTCGTTGTTTTTTTATCGTATTATTATAACCTAAAAAAAATGCTATCACACTTAATAATGGTATCAAAATATCTAAACTTAATTCGAAACTATTAATTTAAAAAATAAACAAAATTTTGAAAAAATAAAAATCTTCTGACTTTAAATAATTTTGGATTTACTTTTTTTTGTAAATTTATCAAGTTATCAATGAATTTTTATTGATTCTCTTTACTTCAAATTAATTAATATTAAACCAAATTAAAAGTTGTTTTTTTGTTTGAAAAATAAAAAGAAAAAAAAAGTTTATTTTAAACTATTTAATTTCTCCGTAACAATTAGTAATAAGAATAAAAAAAAAGTCGTTGAATTAATTTTCTTCTTGTTTGTGTTTTTGATTTTTAATGGAAATGGAAAAAAGAATTAACTGTTTCAAATTAACTGTTAATAGATTTACAAAATATTTAAGCACAAATTAAACGATTTGAATACAATAAATATCAATGAGCAAAACTCTAACGTTTAGCGCGTATAAATAATGCCAAAAAATCCTGTATTCTTGATTGCACATCCCAATCCTCAGACATATACGCTTCACCAAGGCCAATTTTTGGATCCAAAAGCATTCGTAAACAAAAACTGATTGGTTTATGAATGAGTAATGTAACTGGTAAAATTTCATCAGATTTTTTCGATCTAAAAAAAAATTATTATTATTTTTTGTCCTATTATTTACTTATTTTATTGATTTGAATATTATACATATATTATTTGTATATTATAAGTGGTGAAAATAAAATTTTCTATGAAGTCAATTATTTAAATTTAATTGAATTATTCTGTATAAAAAAAAAAAAAAAAAATGAAAACTATAAGAAATATTTTACTCTCAAAAAATACAAAACAAAATTTGAACATGAAAATGATGCCGTATTTTTTTAAAAAATTTTAAGAAAACATCAAAGTGAAAAGTGAAACTTCGCCTTTTTTTGTTTTTCTGAATAAAACGAACCGAATTACTCCTTCAGTGATATTACTACCAAAATGTAATTTGCAATTTATGCCAGGTAAAATTACTGATAATGATTCCGGTGCTTGTTTTATAATTCCATTAAAGTAACTAAAAAAATTAATACCTCAAAGTGTATGGTTAATGAAGATGATGAAGAAATAAAACATATCATCTAGCATCCAATAAAATAATTTATTTTTGATGTTTAACATTAACTTGAATTAAATTTCATTTTTACAAGGAAATTTCATAACAATAATTATCATTATTTAATTTGTCGAAAGCTAAATTTTAATAAATGGATCATGCATAATTTGAAAAACTACTAAAAACAGCAACAATGACAAACAGTAACATCGATAACAGCGACAGAAGCAGCAACAATAACAATAACAACAACAGCAACAGAGACAACAACAATAACAACAATAATAATAACGATAAAAACAATAAGACAACAACAATAACAGCAACAGTATGAATGTTTCAAATAACATTAATTATCCAACCGTTTGATTAGTGGAATGATGATAAAGCGTGAAATGATTTGATACAAATTAAAACCAAAATAATTCCTCTTTGAAATCATCCAAAAAAATAAAGCGAAAAATAGATAATTCAAATCTGAAAAAAAGTAGCAAAAATAAGTTAAGAACATGAAAGAAAAAATGATAATTTTTAAGATATTATTGTAAATTTACTATTTCCGAATTTTTTAAATATTTTTTTTTTTTGCAAAAGCAAGCATTCTTATAACTTTTAGGAAAAAACTATTTTTAAAATTTCCAACAAAGGAAAAAAAAGGAAAAAAATTGAAATAAAACACAGTGAAATATTGTAACAATTGCCATTAATGTCTGTGGTTGTGTATGAATTACAAAGAGATTTAAGAAAGTTCGTAATTCAAATTTTTATTTGATGTACGATGGTGACCTATTAAAATACCTGATCAATTTAAAAAAGAAAAAAAAAGACGAATAATAAAGAATTAAAATTGATTGAACTTTTGCAATCATTATCAGAGAGAAATCATTCAATGATTTTGTAGAAGAATTAGAAAATTGCAGTAAATAATATGATATAGAAATAGGCATGAAATTTTTACCTAATTCAAAAGAAATGATCCATTTAAATAGAACTTTAATCACTTAATTAATTAATCAGTAAGTTATATATTTGTACTAAATAATAATGAGCAAAGATATATTTGGATTATTAATCTTTGATTTTTTGATTATAAGAAAAAAAAACAACGAAAATGTAATTAATTGATTTAAGAATTTAAATGCATTACCTCTATTGTCTTTAATAATTACTTTTATTAATTGATTAAATGTATTATCTTTCTGCAGTAATAATGAAATTGTTTTGTAATACTTTTAAATTTTTCTTTAATTTAAAAAAAAATGAAATTCTTATAATTAATCTAATAATATTATTGCAAAAAAAATGATGGAAATTTGAAAATGACGATGACAATAATGATGGTGATGGTGATGATAATGATAATGATAAAGAGAAATGGAATAGAAATATGAGTGTAGAAATTTCATCAAGGAATGATGATGGTGTTTAGAAATGGTCAGCGATAAATTATTGAAAGAAATAAATTGATTACTAAAGTGTGTTGATGACCGCAAATTTCATCGAATGAAGTACATCGTCATTTATTATTATTAATTTTTTTTTTATCAAAATATTTTCATCTTATCGCTGCAACAACAATGCTGTATTGTATCTTGATTTTCCTATTTGTAGTAAAAGTATTGATGTTCTTATTCATACTAGAAGTACTGGAGTATATCCTGATTTGTACTAGAAGTACCGAAATGATATTTCTATTCGTATTAAAAGCACTGAAATGATATTCCTATTTGTACTAGAAATACTGGAATGATATTTCTATTCGTCCTAGAAGTATTCAAATGATATTCCTATTTATACTAGAAATACTGAAATGATATTTTTTATCCGTAGTAGGAGCGGCGAAATGATATGCCGAATTCGTATTATCGTTCCATCTCTACAACAGTATATCATTTCATTTTAGTATATTTGTAAGATTGTATTGTAAGTATTACAATGAAACACAATGACGTATTCTTATTATCTACATTTACAGGTATTTTGTAATGATTTTAATATTTTTATTATAGCACTATGCATAGAACAGTATATTATATATAATACACCGCTTGTCCCTCTAAGAAGTTGTCTGGACAAAATTATCCAGTAACTATTTAGTAGGCTAGAGTCTCGCTCGTTATCGGAATAAACCAGACAAATCACTCCACCAACTAAGAACGGCCATGCACCACCAACCACCGAATCATGAAAGAGCTCTCAATCTGTCAATCCTCACGGTGTCCGGGCCAGGTGAGTTTTCCCGTGTTGAGTCAAATTAAGCCGCAGGCTCCACTCCTGGTGGTGCCCTTCCGTCAATTTCTTTAAGTTTCAGCTTTGCAAATAAATATTCGTATTGGAAATGTTTTAAAAAAAGTGAAAAGAAAAAGATGCTGAAAAGAACTGTTAAAAGAAAATTTTTGAAAAATTTAATTATTAATGAAAATATGTTGTACTATGGCAATTTGTTGAATAATTTTCACGATTTATTTTCTATTTAATATTTATTTGCAATTTTTTTCTATCTGATTTTAATTTAGATCAAATTTTCAATTTAGATTATAAAAACTCCATTTCCTTTTCTCTTCACAATATAAACGCAATAGATCAGATGATCATATTGAAAATGGCATGGAATTCAAGGAACAGATAAGATTTGATTTTTCAATTTAATTAATTTCATGTTATTTATATTTCAATTATTAGCAATAAAATACTGTTAAAATCGAAAAAGATCATTTTGATATGATTGATATTAAAATTTCATTGATAAATAATATATTGTGAATTTTTTCTTTGATAGAATTGAAGGAACAAAATTTTTAGATTTTTAATTAATTTAGCTTTAAAGAGATTAACGCTTGCAAAAAATTTGTTCAAAAATATATTTGAATAATGCATGATATCCTAATTATCGCAATTTGTGAAAATAATTAATTAGAATCATTTTAATCTTAAAAAGCTGACCATGAAATGATTAATTAAAAGTTATTGGTAATTAAAATTCTTACAATAATTGATTAAAGCGGAAAAAATACGACTTATAAATGAAATTTGCAGTTATCAAAAAATTTTTCGCATTGACAAAATATCTATCATGCATACTTTCTAACTAAACAATCGCTACAAATTGCTACAATGCAACAATAAAATTATTGAATTTGAATTTTGTTTGAATCAAAATTTGACCACCACATAAACTGGTTTTCGCCTTTTTCCTTTCCAACTGCTCAGATAGTTTAAAATTACCAAAGACCGGAAATATCGGAAATATTTTCATCAGTATGACCAGTCTCATAATAAATGTTTCATTCTAAATTAATTAATCGTTTGATTTAAAATTAATCGTCCTTTGATCAGCATTGTATATGTAGTAAACAACATTTTGCTTCTATCTCACTATTCATTTCAATTTCACTACTCATTTGCCTTTTAAAAATTATCAAAATTCCACTAAGAAAAAAATAAATAATACATTAATAATAACAGTCGTATTTGTTAATATAATCAAATATTGCTACATTTTTAGTATTGGTTTTGGACGCAATATTAATTTCTAGCTAAGCTATGAACTTATAAAGCTTAAATGGAAAAAAGGTCAGAGTTATGAAAGCAAATTGTGATGCTTGATTAAATTAGCTTCTGCTTTGACTATTAACAAGAATTCAAGAGACAAGGGCTCTGTCCAAAAATTACTTCATGATTTTACACATATATGTGCATTTGTAATTTAAAAGTATAAATTATAGTATTTCAAATTAAATAAAAACTTTTGCTAGAAAATTCATTTACTTTCACCAAAAAGTGTTATTTGCTTTTTATTTATTCGATTGAAAAAATTTTTATCATTTTAATTAAGGTATTAGAAAATGTGAATATTAGAAATCTTATAATTATGGCTTCTTCGTTTTTTTCCCCATATAACTGATCGTATGCTACTTTCAATTTATTTAATTAAAAATTCCATAATTAGGTATGCTCATCCATCCTTTCCGCTTAGAACAAATTAGAGAAATGTGTGCTTTATTATTTTCATTTTATTTTACTAAATTTATTTCAATGAATTAAAAATTCTGTACTCTCTTTTTTTAAAATCATTTTCATATGTCGTACATTACTAATTAATTTATTATTGATTATCTGTGCTTATAAATTATAATTTTATGGCATATTTGTTTGGCTTTCTATCTTTCTTAATTGTAATAATAACCTCATTTAATTAAATTTATATTTAAGTACCCGAATATCATATTCTATAAATTACATTAAAATTCAATAAAATTCCTATAATTACAAGAAAAATGCTGCTCATGAAACATTTCACCAAAGTAATCAACATTCATCGAATAATTTTCACGAAAATCAATTTTACCAATTTTAGCTTGCCTTTTTTAAAATCATCATTTCATTATCGGCATTTACTCTTTCATTAATTAATTATGCTTTATTGATTAATTACTTAACTTACTCGATTAATTTCGATATCAAATATTTAAAAACTCACATATATAATGAATGATTTGTCTAAAACAGATTTTGAAAAAATCCTATGTTTTTGCTCATATGTTTGTTGTGTGTGTGTGTGTGTGTGTGTGTGTGTGTGTGTGTGTGTGTTGTGTGTGTGGTGTGTGGTGTGTGTGTGGTGTGTGTGTGTGTGTGTGTGTGTTACATTTGTGAAATGAGTAAATTATTCAAGATAGTGGCAGTGATAATTCGTCAACATCCACTTTTTCCTTGACCACTTTGAGTGTGATCAGATGTGAAGTAAAAAGCTAAAAACCTTTTTCATATTAGTTCTTAAATTTGTTTTCATATTAGTTTTTAAATTTGCTTTTGTTCATTTCTTTTTACAATCCTTGACATTTAAAATTGTTATATTTTGTTATGATATTTATGTAATTATAAACTGGTAGCATTAGTTTCAAGTTTTTCTCTTTTTTTTCCGACTTTTCACTTTTTTTCAATAATTTTAGTAAAAAAAATGTGTATAATCTTCAGCGATCGTCAAACATTCTGCATAAGTGATGACCTTTGACCTGTCATTATTTTTTTGCAAATTTATAGCAGTGATTCACACTGGTAAACGATCATTGCTATCATCAATTATTGTGTGGTTATTGTATGATCATTATTAATCAGTAATTCATTGAAATTGTAAATGTTCCGCAAGAGATTCGTTGATTCTATATTGTTAATTCAAATTTTTAAAATTCCATCCATTATTATTGGCTATCCGATCATCATTTTTGGATTTTTCATCCTTAAAATAGCAAATAATATCTTACTGTTTTAGTGGTATATGCATATACACGATAGCACTTGACCTACTTTTTGAAAGGCTACATTTGTTGTATGAGAACAATAGCTAAAAATTGTGTTGTTTAATTGTCGAAAAAATGTATACATAAGTGTAGCAAACCTAGTTTTTTGCAAGATATATACGAGAGTTTCAGGATCATTTAAATCTGGCCCATTCTTTGACACTGATAAGTGGTCACTGATGTATTACGTGCGACATTACTGCAAAATTTTCATTTTATTTTTTACGGGTGCAGTTAAAGTATGCAAATTGACAGCGGCCAACATTAATGCAACAATACATATTAATGCAACAATACATATATAGTTTAATTAATTTTAATTTTCTTGTTGAATTTTCTTCATTGTAGCAAATTATATTTGTTAATATGCATCTTTATAGGTTTAGCTATAAATGAAATGTAGCAAAACAAGTCATACTTGAATTCATAATTTAATATACCTGTTTAAATCTAATTCTATTTCATTCATTTTGTGATTTTCATTCTCTTCATGTGTTCCAGTTTTTGATTTATCACTATTTTCATCGTTCATCAAGCATTCTGTTTCTTTTTGCTTTCTAATTTTTTCAGCTTTTTGTAAAGCGCGTAAATATTCATCATGAAATCTACAAATTAACAAAGTTTTGCTACTTTGATAAAAAGTCGTTTATATCACAAATTAATGATATTTTGCTACTTTGATAACACAATATTATTCTTGTAGTTCATAAGTTATTTCTAACAAACGATTGGTAAAAAAAAAAATTTTATGAAATTTAAATTATTAAAATATATTATTAAATAATGGTATGATAAAATAGCGGACATTTATTGGAAGAGTAATTTTGTGAAAGAATTTTAAAATTTCTATTTTATATACCAGGCGAAGAGAGAAAAACAAAGAGAGAGAGAAAGATATCATCACAATCTTTCATCTTCTCCTTCCTAATTATTCCTATTCGTTATTCTCGAAAATTTTCGCACAAATTTATCACTATCAATTCATTAATTGGTAAATATATGCATAAACAAATATATTAATGAATAAAGGACTGAACACAGTATCAAATTGAAATTTTAAAAATGGAAAAAAGAAAGGAAATAACACGAAAAAGAAACCTTCCACCTTCCTCCCAATCATATGGATCATCCGGCATAAAGCGTTTTTGCTCACAAATCCCACGTAACTTACGCAAAATTAATGCGTAATTTGGTCGATCGGAATAATTTAAACGTCGAATATGATCAAAAATGGCGTAAATTTCATGTGGACAATTTTTCAGTAAACATTCCTCCTGTTGTAGCTAAAAAAATATTACCACAAAAAAAAAAAAAAAATTTTTTTCTAGTGCTGTTTTTCATTTGTAGCTTTATTCAAAATATTTCTTACATTTAATTTTCGTGAAAATTTTTTGAATTTTGATTAATAAATACATTCTATCATGGAATATATCAATTTTCATTTTTTTTCTTGGATGTTCTATTTCTTACATCTTATCAATGTTTTATCTTCTATAACATATTTGTATTTTGAAAATATTTATAAGAAATTTTAAATTACTAGATTTTCCTGAAATTATCATCATACCAGAATTTTATCATTTTTTTGTAATATATTGCTGGTTTTTTTTTTATATTTAAATTTCAACTAAAAATATGAATTAATAAGAAATCAATCACAGGCCTTTTTTTGAAATAGAAAAAAATTGGAATAAAAGAAAAAACTTTTTTTGAAAGAAGATGTTTGCAACAAGAATATCGCCATGGCAATTGACCAATGATAAATTCAATGAGCATATAAAGGAATGACCATAAATCATCGCGTCTACCTAAAATATTTGTTTCAGAATAATTACAAAATGGAATTGATTTCTGCATTTATATCATAATTCAAATATTCGAAATAAAATCCGAAAAATCAGATTTCACTTAGAAATAAAAGAAAAAGGAGAGAGTTAAGTAAGAATGCAAATAATACAATGAAAAAATGTATTATGAAAATAAAAATTTTAGTTTGTTCTATGAAATAATAAAAAAAAGGTTCTTAAAAAATTTTTATAAATTTTTGATGAATACCAATTTTCTTTGAAAGAAGTGCAAATTTGAAAAGATCTTTTTGAGCCACAAAAAAAAGATTTCTTAAAATAAATTCAAAATTCCTGCAAAAAAAAGGAATTTTTATTGAGTGTGTTATTTACTTTTTTTAAATTGACAAAAACTTTTCAGTAAATTTCTTCATTTACCTTGCTCTTTTCGCATATGTACAAAAATGGAACAGTAACGATCAGTGCCCAAGTATGGCGCTTTTCGTCTTGCGCTACGATGATGCAAATCACCATCTGAGCCTCTTTTCAACTGAAATGATTATTTAATATAGAGATAAATTGATTAGTGATAAATAATTGCAATTGCATAAAAATTGCTTTTTTTTAATTTTAACAATTACTTAAAGGCAGGTGACAGGTGACTGATGACACAGTGAGGGGTGAGGAATGGTAAAAGTTGCAAATTTGAGTTTTTTCTGCTAACTAAATGTAGTATTGCATATATTTGTAGAGTAAAATTAGAATTTGTTAAATAAGAATTTTTATATTTAACAAAAAAAAGTGAAAAATTGGTTTTATTTTGAATAATTTTCGATTTTTGTGCAAAATTTTCGTTCAATTTTCTTATTTGTTAAAATATATAATTTTTATGTTTTGTTTTCTTTGAAAATAAGAAAATATATGAAATTTTATGATAATTTATTAAAAAAAATTTCAAACAAAATTTTTTAATTTAAAAAAATTTTTTTTCAAATCTATGAAATTCGCATACATAAAATCGTGCAAAACCAAAATCAATCATGTGAACTATATGGCATAAATTTCCTCTACCAATTGCAAAATTTGATCCTTTTACATCACGATGAATAATTCCGATACTGTGTAAATCTTCAATTGCCTAAAAATCTTCTAAAATAATATGTGACAGAGAAATGTGACAATCATTAATGAATTTGTAGTAATTTAATGAGGAGTGAAAAAAAATTATATCCGATACTACGTAAATTTTCAGATGCCTAAAAATGGTATGTGACAGAAAAATGTTACAATAATTAATGAATTTGTAGCAATTTGTAGCAATGAATGATGTTAAAGAAATTGCAAAAAAAACGAACCTCAAGACATTGAATACCAAGACGTATTGCGGTTGAAAGAGTAAAACGTTGTGAAGGATTTTGACGTCGAAGCCATGAAAGTGATCGCCCAACAAGTGACATAACAATTATGTTACAATCAGGTGATGGACGACCAGCTAAATATAGAAGACAAAAATGTGCTGACCATTGCATACGACGTAAAACCAAGGCCTTAAATATTTTTTTCTTATAAAATTGAAAATTTTTTCTAACAAAGAACTCTTAGATTGATCTTTCAATAAAATGAAAAAGTTGTAATTTTTTAAAGAATCAAGCAAAATTTAAATTTATTATAAAATGAGAGAGAAACGAGAAAAAAGTTTTATGTATATGATTAATTAAAAGTTTAAATTAAAAAAAAAAATTTTTCAATTAAACAAAGTTTTGCTTGTATTTCTTTTATTTATTATTATTATTATTATTATTATTATTATTAATTAATTATTATTACATCTTATGATAAAAGGATATTTTGTAAAAATCAAATTTACAACATTTTGAATTTTGCTAATCAGTACCTCAGCAGTAAGTGTTTCAGAATATTTCCGATTTATATCAATCATTTCCACTTTCATTGCAGCATTTATTCCGGCATTTTTCACACATGTTCCTTCTACTTCATAAACAGTGCCACAACCACCACTACCAAGTTCACGAATTACCTGGAAATATATTTATCAAATTTCTCATATCTGCAGAAAAAAAAATTTTTTCCATCCATCTTTAAAAAGAATGAAAAATAGTCAAAATTATTTATTTCGGCAAAAAAAACTAAAATGATAATTTCTTGAAAATGGAAGTTAACAACTTATTATTTTAACCTTCCAGACACTGATCGTTTGATTGATTTTAAATGTTGGCTTCGGAATGCTGGAAGTTGTTGAACTTGATGGTGACATGTAAATTTGTCTGATGCACGAAAAAAAGAAAGAGACCGACCGTTCACAAATGAGAATTGTTTATTTAGTAAAATAGAAGTGGAAGAAAATGCTGTCCTGATTAGAATTTGTAAAATTTTTATTAATTTGTAACAAAAAATTTTTTTTATGCAAATTAATAAATTAAGCAAAAATTAAGTTATGCAAAAATTATTTGTAAAAATAGAAAGCATATAAAATTTTAATTTATTTGCTTTTTTCAAATGTTTTTTTTTACTTTTTTTTGTTGAAAAATTTTTCAAGCGTCGAAAATTCAATCCTTTTTTCGATGAAACTGAAATAAAAATCAACAATGCATATAGTCCTACTAATTAACAAGAATTAACATCTGCATATAGTCTTGCTAATTAATTTTTGCTCATTTTTACCATTTTCCTACAAAAGTTTATATTTTAAAATTTGAATCTTTCATCTATTGTATAGATATATGTTCAAAATAATATAGTAATAGTAATTAAAAAATTTTTAAAGATTATCAAAAAAACAGAACATTTTTTCTTCTTAAATTTTTTAAGCTTTTCAATTTTTCATAATTTTTGTACTATTATTTGAAAATTTTGGCAATCTTTCCCAATCTTACATTTAACCAGGAGTTACACCTGGAATTACGAAATGAGGCATTATATTGCGCATTAAAATATTTAGGTTAAGTTTCGCAACTGCACTAATTTGCAATATTAAGCAGGAACTACCAGAAATTTTTTGAAATTCTACTGTCCCATCTCTTGATCAAATTAAATAACTCTTTGTATATATTTCTGTATGTTTCTCGACTCCTCTTCTTGCCTCCTTGTTTTTTGCAAAGTATTTGGTATAAATTATCGGCGAATTTTCAATATGTATTTCATTTTAAAAATTTAAATACCTCAAAAATAATTTTTAAAAATTTTGAAGAAGTTAAAAAAGAACAAAAATAAATATTTTCGATTTATTAACTGGTTAATTTATTTAGTTTTTAACTTAATTTTCTTTTTTTGGTGGATTAATTTATTTGCATTTAACTTTTTAATTTATTTGCTTTTTTTTTGGTAAACTAATTTTATTAGTCAAAAGTAATTTCTAACAATTTTTGAATATCTTCAAGGGATTTGAAAAATGAACAAAAAAATATTACAATTAATTTATTAATCCGCTAATTCATTTAATTTTTTAATTTAAGTTTTTTTTTTTGACAAACTAATTTTATCAGCACTAATCTTATTTTCAGAAGGCATTTTTTATTCCAAATGCTGCTGTAGTGAAATTTTGCAGTTTCAGCAATTTGTTTTTTGCCTTATGTGTACGTTAAACACTTGAATGTGCGTGGAACACTTACGTGAGGACATGAACGTACGTGAAGCACTTGAAGAGAACACTTAAATACAATTGAAACGTTTGAATATGCGTGAAATACTTAAATATACATGAAACACTGAAATATATGTGGAATACTTGAGCGTATGTGAGATGTTTGAATATACATGAAACACTTGAATGCAGAGAAAAAACTTGAATGTACATAAAACACTTGAATATGCGTGAAAAACTTGAAGCACGTGGGATACCTGAATGTACGTGAAATACATGATTATACGTGGAACACTTGAATATACGTGGAATATCTAAAATCTTTTCTTAAACAAATGTAGGATCTTCAAAAAAATTTTTTTAACCTCACGTATAAATCTGAGGGAGATACGCCATTAAATGTTTTAGAATCTTTTACTTACTAAGCATTCGTAATTTTCATTCGGCAACAAATGCACTGTTCAATTTCGATATTTTACAAAAATTTTGCGATAATTAATTAGAAAGAAATTAGACAAAAAAAAGTTCTTGTCTGTCTTGTCGATCTAAGCAATGAAAGAAATTTTAAGAACTAAAAAAAAATACATATCGAAGAAAATCTTTAACGAATAGATATGATATGATTTCAATCGCATTAATTATTCATCTGTTTTACACGGTGAAATATTTTAATTAGTTTTCATTAATTTTGCAAATTTCAAAATTGGAATATATCGAAAAATCTGTTTTTAACATTAAATTTATTTTTCATCATCATAATCTTATGTGGACTAAATGGCAAAAATTAATTTAAGAAGTTATTTTATAAGGACTATAAGATTAGAAAAGTCAAATTAAATTAGGTTAATGGGTATTTCAGTTATTAAGTTAAAAAATTAAGTTAAATTAAGTTAAGGATAAAAAAAATTAAATTAAATCAAGCTAAGGAGTTATTTTAGATTCAAAAAAATTTGATATCGGTTAAATATAGTAATAATAGTTTTAATAAATATAAATAATTCAAATTAGTAGAAATTTGCCGAATTTCATAAATAAAAACTTTTTATGATTGTTACACAGACGACGTTAGTAATGTTATATTTAATGATGTTAAATTTTATTTAAATTAAATTTATTTTTTCTCAGAACAAACATTCGGCATCTTTAACGATCATTTTTCAATGTCCTAATTAGAGCTGAAAATTTATTGTTTTTTAAATTTATTAATTCAACCAAGATTTATCATTTATTTCTTTTTAACTGAAATTGATGCGAAATTAAAATTGTTAAATTTTATTTGATTTTATTCTTACTTGATATTGGATTTTAATTAAATTACATTTCACAAAAGCACTAGAGAAAAATATTTCACATATTTCATTTCAATTAAATATTGATGAGGTGTGGTCTGTATTTTATTATTACTAATTTAAATAATTTTTATGAGCACTTTTTTTTTTTAAAATTATTTATATCGTTTTAGATGCTTGGCTTTACAAACGAGAATTTTAACAAGGATTTCATCAACGTTGAATAAATCCATTGATGCTGAACGATGAATTTTTAAGTATGATAGTATAGAGTTGTACAGAAAACTAACTGTTCCCTTATCTTTACTCCAAATATTCTTCATCTGTAGCCACAGGTCCTAGGCAAGCTTGAACAGTGACAGCAAAGTTCTTAAGAGGTCGTAAGTTTTGATTGAGTTATCCTTCTCTTCCTTTGAGATGAATGATGATGGCATTGTAAGACTAATGATGAAGGGCCATTTGCTTGGATTTTTGGAGTAAGAGTTTGTTTGTGTATCCTTTTCTCCTAGGATAATGATTGTCAAAGACTAATCCGAAGGAAATATAATTTTAGATAAGTTTAAATAAGTCCAAAACAGCAAATTTTGTAAATATTTGAAATTTTATCGAAAGCAGAATCTTTAAGAGATAATTTCAATTTTTCAAATTGTTATAATTCTTGTTTATCGTCTTTGCTTTTAATGTTTTAGATAAAATTACTTTTGTACCATTTTTTTCTTTTTCTTTTTTGGGAGGGGGAGGGGAGAGGGGAAATAACTAGTTAAATTAACCAAAACTAATTTAATTAAACACAATGGAAGGTATGTTTGATAAAATTCTTTTATTTGTTTTGGCTAATTTGCTCTTGTTTTGTTTTGTTTTTTTCTGAGACTATTTCAAAATTTTAAATTCTTTATATTTTACTTCAGTTCACTATATAGTTTCAATACTATTCATATTTAATTTAACAATAATTGAAATTATAATAAATTTTAAAATTTTGGACTAAAATTGCTAATTCAACAAAGTATTGGCATTTAGTTATCTAGTTTTGAGCTTTTTTTTTCCTAACTTTAACTCAACAAAGGTCAGAGAGTAAAAAGTGTCAGTCAGAGTTATTAATTAATTAAAAGCGAAGTCTTCTTTTTTTTCCGGAAAAGACAAATAATTAATAATGGTTTTAAAAAGGAATTCAAATCATCCAAACATTACAATATCTATATGCGCATGTGTGTGTGTGTGTTCCTGTCCGTCTGCATATTTTTGAATGCTACAATAATTCATTCATCTTTTTATTGTCACCACTTTTTTCTGGAAATTTTTTTTTCAGTTTTCACTTTCTTTTTCTTTTTCTTCTTTTACCTTTTTTAGCTATCAAAAAAAAAGTTAATGGGAAATTTTTAAAATTTTGATTTTTTTTTTTGCATTAATCTTTCTTATCGAACTTATAAATAAATTTTAAAATTTCCATTAAATTAATTATTAATTTAAAAAGAAGTTAAATTTTGAAACGCTAAGGAAGATTATCAAATTTTTTAAAAATTTTTTATAATTCTTCAATTATTTTGTTTCTTTTTATTTCAAACAGAAATAATAGTAATTGTGACATACATACATATACTAAATTGCTTACTGCTAAAACAGAACTATGAAACTATTAACTAGAACGAACCCGATCTCTATCATATATCTCTCTGACATCAACAACTGATCAATTATCAGCAGTTATATCCATCGATCATTTCATTTCCACAGTAAACTTCCGAACCATTTTTACCGAAAAATTTTCGGAATCAAAAATTTTGCAAAATAGCCATTTTTAATTTCCACTCTCTGTGAACAGTGGGTTACATCAAACTTTCATCGTTAATTTTTTAACTGCTACATTCTTGTTTGACAAATTAGAAACAAAATTTTACAAATTTTCTTTTTCCTTTAAAGATCAACGACTACTTATAACAAAAATTTAACTAACTAACATACACACGCAGCCTCATATGATTTTATGTGATTAATTTAAATGCGTATAACTTTTCCAAATGCTAGCATTAATTAATTAATTATATTTTGAAATAAGGAAAAGAATGAAGTAAAAGAAAAAAATTTTTTTTCCAAATTTCAAAAAAAAATTCTATTTTATATAAAAATTGTTGCAAAACGGAAAAAAAACTAAATTCGAAACTAATAAATTGTTCAATAATTAATTTCTAATTGAAAACTTGATTTTAGTTCTTTTTTTGAAATAATTGCAAAGAGAAAAAATCTATTTCCGAAATTATTTTTTCCGTTTTTTTTTCTACTTAACTAATCGATCATTCAATTCTGCATTTGTTAAAGAAATAAAAAATGATTGAATGAAAGAAGATCAAAATTAGCATAAACCATTTTAAACCATTGCATTCTTTTCGTTTTTCTTTTTTTTCCTTCACACACTTCCATTCCCGTTGAATTTTCTGTCGCTATTGTTATCATTGTTGTTGTTATTGTTGTTGTTGTTATTGTTGTTGCTGTTATTTGTGGTGGTGGTGGTGTTGGTATTGGTTAAGTGATACTTAGCCAATGACTATCATTTAGATAAAGCATTTTTTTTTCCCTTTGATATGTACAAATTCCTAATTATATGATTTTTATATAATCTATTATAATTTATATAAGTTAACATAGTATTATATAAAAAAAAAATTAGATAAAAAAACTTGAATTAATAAATAAATTAATTAACAAAAATCTTTACTTTACGATATCGTTAATTTACTTGTAATAGATAAATTTTCCATTAAGTAATTTAATTTCGTTCATTTATTTGTGCGTAGTAATTAGCTTATTTGTTGTTTTACATGCATAAAATATTAGCAATGGATTCATTTCAAATTAAAAATCAAATAAACACCTTCATTTATGTCACAGTGAATAATAAATCAGCAAAATGCAAAAAGAAAAAATGGTGAAACGAATGATTGGATAATTAAGCAAAGAGAAAAAAAAACAGGACAAAAAAAGAATTAGAAGAAATAAATGAAGTTATCGAAAATCAAAATTCAAATATAATAATATCGAATGGTAAATTAATGAATTTTGTTCCAAAAATTATATCATGAGAACAAAGTGATTCAAATGAATTGTGAAAATTCCCAAAATAAGTTTTCAAGTAAACTAATGACCAATTGATCGATTGATTGACTGATTGACTGATCGAAACATAAACATAATGAGATAGTTGCAGTAAAAGCTATATTGAGATTAGTTAGAAAATGAAGAAACTTTAGAATGATGGATATAGGAAATGGAGGAGAATGACAGAAGAGAAAAAGAAAAAAAATAAAGATAAAAAATGATAGCAAAAGGATTCGCGAAATCCTAAAGACTAATTTGTTGACTGTAAAAAAAAAAACGAAAAAGAAGGATATTGTAAATTTTTGAATTTTTTCAAAAAAAAAAATTTCAAATTTATTTACACAAGGAATCGAACATGAAGATAAAAAAAATTTTACATAAATCAAAGATTTTTGAGGTGAATTTTTTTCTTTTGATAAAAGCAGCATATAATGTTATAAAAGAAAATACACACACGTTTTAAAAAATATATAGCATTTCAGATACACACACATACACATCATCATGACACACACAATGTAACATAAATGTAACACACATATATCAAATCATATTTTTTATATAAATACAAAATACACACTTGAAATGAATTAAAATATAAATGGATGCTTGATAATTAATTAAAATGATACCCATCATCAATCAGTGAAAAATGAAATGTCTTCTTATTTTACTTATTTTCACCTCCTCAATTTTTTCATACTTATTTGAAAATTGATAGCTAGCTGAGATATCACAAACATTTTTATTATCTAGCAGGAATAACAAAAAATTATTTTTGTTCAATTCAGAATTGATGGTAATTAGGACAAAAAATATTTTAATTCATTAATTCAATATTCTTTTTTCGAAATTCTCCATATTTGTTTGTTTTTTGTTCATATCAAAATGGGTTCTGTGAAAAAAAAAAAAGAAAACAATCGAAACATTTCATTTAGATCATGAAAAATTAATCATTTTAAAAAGAAGACGAGGAAGAATGAATGAATGACATCGAGGTAGATTAACATCAAAAAAAAAAAAAGTGGAAAAGAAATCCTTAAATTGTTGCTATAAATTTTCCTCTCCTTATTTTTTCCAGTTTTTTTTTTATTTTCTTTTGCTTCTTCTATAAACGATTTCAGGATTTAAAATGTTTTCTGGTTTTTTTTCTTTGCTTGTTCTCTTTTCTTTCTTCACTTCTTTTTCTTCTTTTCACTCATGATATGATAATGACAACAGCAACAAGAAAGACAAAAAATTTGAGTTTTGAACTTTTTTGAAATTTCAACCTTAAAACCTAAAAATTATTATATTAGAAAAACATGGAACTGATTGAAGTGATGATTATTTAAAAAAAAAAATGAAAGGAGAAAAAAAAATGGCATTTTTGAAAGAGTTCGAATTCGGAATCTAAAAATCATTTGAAGTAATTTTTGTTTTTTTTTGTAACAAACTGTTGAATTGAAGAAAAAAAATTAAAAATTGATAGAAATTTATTTTTAGGATTTTATTTTAAAAAAATCGTGAAAAAAAATTTTTTTTTGAAAAAAATAAATATGACAAATTGAATGAATGAATGAATGAATGAATTGTATGAATGAAATATATGTATTGAATTAATTAGATAAAAGGGAATATTGTGTTTCAATGCATTCATTGGTAATTATAATTTTAAAAAATAATCAATCAATAGAGCATAGTGGAAAAAACTATGCGAGACCATATAAAATTAATGTTTATAATAGCTTAAAATTTGTTTTCTTTTTAGAACAAAAAAAGAAAAAAAATTTTAATTTGAATTGAAATAAAATTTCAATAATAGCTCTTTATTCATTTGAAAAAAAGATGTGACAATTTTGGTTGGTTGGTGATGCGAAGAAAAAAACAAAATACTGATATTACAGAAATTTGATTGGTGAAATTTAGAACTTTTTGGAGCTTTCTAAGATTTCCTATTTCCTTTTTTTTGCTCTTATTAATTGCAAACATTTTAATATGTCTATGATGGTGGGTAATATATATGTGTGATGAGTAAAAGCGAAAAAAAAACAATACATAATTTAAATGGCAACATTTAAAAAAGTTTTGTTTTTCATTTTTTTTTCCATCATCATAATTTAATAATGAAATTTCATTGCACATACCTGTTTACTAATTTAAAAAAAAAAAAAAGGACAGTTAAACAGATATGATAATGATAATAATAATAATAATAGTAATAATAATTCATAATTTCCTAATATGAAAAACAAACAGATGGTACAGAAGCAGGAAAGGAAAAAAAAACTCATAATTTCATTGCAGAATTCAAAATTTTCTTCTCGTCCTTCATTCAATAAACCAATTCCTTCTTTATCGTTTTCTTTTTTTTTCTTTTTTTCTCTTCTCTTTCTTCCTTCTCATTCTTCATTTTTTTTTTTGATAAAATTTCAAAATGAACTGAGAAAATCATCTTCATTAGCATGATAATATGCTATCACACCATTATCCATATTTTCATATGATCTATGTGCACAATTAAGATGTGCAACATTAATTGTACGCCTTAAACGTCGTCGTGAATACGTCGAAGAATTACTTCCTTTACTTCCACCACCTCCTCCTCCAACATTATGATTACCAAACTGAAAATGAAAAATTAATTAATTTTCAAATGAAATTTGAAATTTAAAAATGTATTAATAATATATGTAATAGCAATATTTTTTCAATCAAAAAAAAAAATGTAAGAATTAATATACTAGAAGTATTCAATATAATTTTTACTATATTCAAATTCAAATAATTTTTAATAATATACTAGAAGTATTTAAATTTATTTATAATTTTTACATACAACAATCATCAATATCTCATTAATTAATGTATATCGATATGGAAGAGAATTTTTTTTCAATTTCAATTTCAATTTTTACTCAAATTCTAAAAAATTATCCGGCAAATAATTTATTAATGAATAAAAAGAATTACAATTAAAATTCTCTATATTGAGATATTGATTAATGCTGATAAAAAAACTATTGAAATTTATAAGTATTAAAATTAAATTTTTCATTGAATAAATGTTAATTTTATTTACCTTGCTATTACTTAAAATATTTGCTGGACTTGAGAAACCACTGATGAAACCGGAATCATCACCAACACCTTGATTACTGCTTTCAGGTGAGGTACGCTGAGAGCTTGCTAACGATGATGACACTTGGGGTATTGCTGCTGCTGCTACTGATGATGCATTTCCTGGTGTCAGTGATGGTGTATGAGGTGATTCGGATGTCGGTGGTGCAACCAGGCTACTTGGTGATGGATTACGTTTTTCATGACCACTATTGGAACCCGTTACAAGATTATGCACCGTCTTCATATAGGGATATAAAATTTGCTGAAAATTTAGAAATAAAAAAAAGAAAGAAAAATAGACGCGAGAAAAAGAGAGAGAATAGAAACTTCTCTCTTTTCTTTAATTAAATATATGAAAATTTTTAAAATTTCCCTTTAAAATTTTAAAACTTTAAACAAAAAAAAGAAACGTTTTCATAAAATACGGCATAACCATTTTTCATTCCTACTTTCTCGCTCCATTAATCTACTACATTAATTCCTTTCAATAAATAATTTAATATAAATTTTAATTCGTCAAAAATTACAAAAATTAAAAATCAATAAATACTAGTAAATATACCGGATCACATCTTAGAACGTTCACAAGAGCATCTTCCGCATAATGAATGATTTGTGTTGAACCTGAACAGATTGCTGCGAATAACAAACAAATTGCTGCTTGTATGGATGGTACCAAAAATGCAAATTTTTCATCTGAAAAATTTTTTTTCCAAAATAATTTCTTATTTAAACAAAAATTCTATTTCAATTTTTTTACAAAAAAAAATTTTGCAAATTAGAATTAAATTTAATACATTTTTATTTTCCATATTCAAAAATAAAAATTAGAAAAGGAAAAGTAAAAAAAAAAATGATGAAATATTATCTGTTGAAGATAATACTACTACTGCCACCAATTGTACTGCTATTATTTATTGGTGCTACTTGTTAGAAAATTATAAATGTGTAAAAAAAGTATTCCATTAGTTTGAAAAAGAAATCAAATACTGCTGATGATCAGTGCAAAAAGTTATCGCGGTTATATGATAAAACAACATATGCATGTATCATCATTAATAATATTATCTTAGATATATCGATAGATGAATGAATGGATAGATAGATAGACTGAATGAATGTAATCATAGATAGAATAAACAATTGTTGTGAACAATTGAATAAATGATGAAAAAATAAGTAATGTAATATCAATGATAAGTTAGAATATTTTTTATAATGCATCAATATCATTTTAAATATAATCCAAATCGATATTTTTTTTTTGCTTAATCACTTAATAGCTTAAATACCATAAAAGAAGACTGTGTCAACCTATTGTCAACTCCCTGTGATGTCATGTCACCCATACTATTCTGAATATCGTACAAAATCTTAATCGATAGCAACTCTGTCAAAAGAGTATATAAATACGTTATTTAGTTATCATATTACATTATCCGACTATAATATTCATTATATTATTTTTTTATTATATTATTATTTAGTAATTACATTATATTATATAATTATATTATATTAATACATTGTATTTATATTTTATATTTACTTATTATATTAATTTTATTCAATTTCTATACAAGTATATTGCTAATTATTTATCACATTAATTAATTATATTTAGTTATTACATTATCTTACTGTATTATATTGTATGATTATTATATTATATTACTATATTATATTATTTAGTTATCATATTAATTTTATTCGATCTCTGTACGAACATGTTGCTATTTATTTATTATATTAAATAATTATATTATTTACTTGTTATACTATTTTAATATATTATATGGCTATTATATCATAATACTATATTGTATTATGTTACATTATTTAGTATTCAATTTCTCTATAAATATATTGCTAATTATTTATCACATTCATTAATTGTATTATTCAGCTATTACACCATATTAGTATATTATATTATATAGTCATTATGTTATATTATATTATTTAATTATTGATGTTATTCAATTTCTATACAAATATATTTTTAATTATCATTTTTCATTTTTATTGCTTGATTTTTTTTTTTGCTCATTTTGCATGTTAATTTAATATAATTTATTCCATTAATTACTTGAAAATTATTGATTAAAAGAGAATTTAAATTAATATCCTCATAAATATGAATCATTTTTTAGGAGCAAAAATACAACCAATACTTTTTTTTTACTTTCGGTTAATTTTAAATGAAAGAGTGGTAGTAAAAATTTATTATAATAAAATTTAAAATAAAATTCAAGCTTTTTCTTTTTTAAAAAAATTGATTAAAATTGCATAAAAAAAATCTTCCAAATGCAATTTTGTTTTATCCTTTTTTTGTTAAATCAGTAGACTATTGTAAAATTTTCGAAGAAAAAAGAAAAAAGAGAGAAAAGTAATTCATTTCAATCATTTCTTGAATTTTTTTTTCCTCCTATCATATTGTCACCCCGATCATCGATGACTTTTCTTTTTTTTATATTAAAAACTTCTGCACAAATACTGGTTTGAAAAATTTAGAGAGTTTTTCAACGAAATGAAAAATTTGGAGAGTTTTTCAATGTTTTTTTTTTTTTTAAACATTTTACATTTAATTAATGTCAATAAATATTTACATAAGAAAAATTATGCATATGCATGCTAATATTAAACAATAATTAATTAGTGATTTTTTATCTGTGAATTTTCACATACTAATTAATTGCCCATAATGTAAAAAATTAATCGAAATTTCAACAGAATGATTAGTTACGAATTCCTTTTAACTATCACATATACGTAATCGATAATCGAATTGTTACAGAATGCAAATTGTATCAATAAAATTTATATACATATATATGTAATATAAGTATTTATCTACATTTGATTATCAAATATTCCTTGCTTATAAAACGTAATTTTCGTTCTTTTCAATTGATTAATTAGCTAATTAATTGTTAATAAATATTTGTAAATTTTTTCCCAATGTTTACTGTAGCATTTAAGAAGCTGTAATATAAATTATTAAGGAGCTATTAAATAATTCAATATTCATTCATCTTAGTCTTATTGCTATGATTTAAATGGAAAATGAGTAGTAATAAGTGCTACAGAACAAATTTAATGGTCATTATTAATAGGTCATTAAGCTCTTCTTTCATTTAATTTACTTCTTATAGGGGTAAATCAGTTCATCACATACAACAATTGCAATAATCTTTTCATACAATTCGTATAATTAATCATAATGACAGTTATATGTAAAAAAAAAAAGCCTTGTATGAAATGATAAAATTCAGATGGACAGACAATTTAGATGGACAGATTCAGATGGACAACAAGAAAAATATGGTCAAATAGATAGACAAAATAAATAATGCAGAAAAAATGAGACATTAAATGATGATCAGAGAAATATATCATGCTGAGGTATGCTTCATTCATTGAGATAAATAAATAAATAACGAGATGAAATGAAGAATGAAATAGTAGTGCAGGTGCACCTCTACTCTACAACACAGCATGCCATCAAATATTATCGGATAGATGGACAATATCCTAGAATTAATGCAAACAAGACAAAGGAGCAATATGGAGCATGATTGAAAATTGCCTTGTATGATTCGGGTCGTCGGGTTTGATAGGTGGATACATAGCGCTTTGCTTAATTCGCTCTTCCCAATTTCCATATCTATCTATCTCCTCTTTTTACCCATAATCCAGATGCTCCGATCTTGTTGTGTGTGTGTGTACATAGTAGATATGATTGACTTACTGTGTTAGCTCTTTTTTTTGTCGTGTCGTTGTTTAGTCGTTGATGACAAATGATATTTAATGAACAAATGGATGCTTTTAAATGAATGAATGAATGAATGAATGAATGAAGCGAATAAAAATTGTTCCTTCAAAAATGAATGATTGACAGATTATTCTTGTGGCATCCTAATCTAATCAACAATTATCCAGTCGAAAATTATGCAAATTTATAAAAATACTACTACACAGCTGCTATTACCATCATTTCTCTCATCAAAAATACAAATATATCATCATTAAGTCAATTGCTTATGACTAAAGAGTGTTATAAGTTATTGAAAACATTTGAAATGAAATTACAATTCAATAAATTTTGATTGAATTCATCGAATTCATCCCTGTACATAATTAAAATGATCAATAATCAAACAATGATCAAATATCCTACACATAAAATCAAAACTAATTTAATTTTGTTGAAAATAATTGAAATACTTTGTTTTTAATAACTATCACTAATAATTTAATTAACCAATTGATCAATTACTTGACTCTTTTTTTTTCTGGTAATAATAATAAGTATTAATTATTATCTTTTGCCTGATACAATCGTTAAAAAAAAAAAAAAAAAAAACTATTTTTATTAATTTAAAAAAAAATTAATGCTTGAAATTTCATTAAAAATTAATTTAATTCATCTATCATCTTCTTAATTTGTTTTTTTGCAAAAATTTGGTTTTTTCTTTTTGTTTTTAATTAAATTCAAAGATTAGAAAGAATTAAAAGAAATAATCTGAAACAATTGAAATAACTTTAAACTTTTATTTTTTTCTTCTTTTCTATTCCTTCGATTCATCTCAGGTTTTTTTTGTTTCTTTTTGCAATTATTATCATTCGAATAACAGCTGCATTATAAGAAATAAACAAAAAGTTGAAATTATCCGAATGATGAGAAGATACGAATACAAACTCTCATGGGTCCAATCAAAACCAATTCGAGATACAGTACAAACAGAACAGCTGATTGAAAGATCAACATTGGTTAAATATTTGACTTATAAATGATTCATAAGTAATATGAGATAAATGGATGATGATAAATGACCATATTTTATTCATTGATGAAAATAACCACCATTAGTAAAATCCACTACATGATGACTGACAATTGCAGTAATCAATAAGATCATATATATGCCATATAATAATGATATATTACCAGAAAAGTAATATTGTCAAAAGTGGTAGTAATATGATGGAAATTCAAATCTTACTTTATTCAATGAAAATAATTTTATTTAAATAGATATTTTTATTAATTCATGCAAATTAATTAATTATAACTTCTGCCTACAACTATAACATACTACTTCTACTGCTATTAAAAGATCATAAATTTTTGTTATGCTCAAATAACCTTTGATGATATGCATTAAAATATTCAAACATTTACCAAAATAATATTTGATATTTAAATTAAAATCTTTCTTATTTTTAAATTCATTTGAATTAATCACAAAATTTAGTTTTCATGTACTGTTATTAATTATGATTAATATTAATGATTTTATTACATCGTTTACTATTATAATGGTTTAATACTACAAATTTTCCCTTCTCCCACAAAACCTTACTTTTTCGATGGACATAAAATTTTGAAAAGTGCTACAAATAAAATTTTAAAAATTTAATTAATTACCGAATACTTGCTCAAAAAAACTTAATATTTCTTATAGTTACATCAAAGTGAATGATAAAATTTTTACAAATAAAGAGATGTAATAATCGCTTAATTTAATATATGTATATTAAAAAAGATAATAATATGATTACTGTACTAAAGAAATAAAAGAATTTACCAGAATTACCTGAACAGTTTTATACGATAAATCATTTTTCCGTTTATTTGAATGTGATTAAAATCACGGTCAAATAAAATTACAATAATAAAATAAAATAAAATAATCAGTTTTCATTTACTTTTAGTTATAAATATTTATTGAAATATTAAATTGAAATTTTTTAATAATTAAAAAATTTTTTTTTGTAAGATTTCTTTCCCTATGTTATCTTAAATTTACCCAACGACAGTAGTAATATTTATTGAGAATAAGTGTCTTAAATTGTGTCAAAAATCGTAGATTTTTATCATAGGACAAATTAGGCAACATTTTACATCAAATATCTTCTAAAGCTGCTATATCATCATCATCATATTATTTCCATATTGCCTACTTTTACAATATAATATCATTATTACTTTTGCATAGATAATTATTTAACTAATTATGAGGTAAATATTTAATTATCATAAGTTTAAAAAAGAATTTAATTATTGTGCTAGCAATATTTTTTAGAAAATTTCTAACATGAATTACTGATCAAATTCGAATCAAAAAATAAAACAACATAGTAACCTATTTTGTTGATAATATATTATGCAATTTCCATCACCTTTGACTTTTTTTCTGCATATGTCTTTCAAAATTAAAATTATTTTTTTATCAACTATTTACTTAATTATTTTATCAATGAATTAAATTTTAAAAATGGAAAAATGATATCTATGCGATATTAAGTTACAATTAATTGCTGCTGACCTCTTGATCCTCTTGACAAAGTATGTATATATCATTTCCTCCTTTCACAGGTATACATAATAACCTTCTCAATAAACAATGAATAAAAGCACTCTTAAAAATACTAGCAAAATAAACATGATGATTTACTAGCTAGCTATACAATCACAATTAGTAATTTGCTTACTTCCATTTGACCTAATTTTTAAAAAAAAAAAAAAAAATAATGATTTGGTAAACAAGTATCATCATTACCATCTATCCATCATCAATATTAGTGAACTTTTCTAATTACCTATGACCTCATATCATTTATTCATTTAATCCTAATCCTAATTTTTCTTTATCTTTTTTTCCTCTCTCTCCCTCTCTTTCTCTCTCCTTCATATATTTTTCATTGTTATAAATTATCTGATAAATCGACAGTATATACAAATATCAAAAAAATAAACTCTATACTACTTCATATTAACTGTTATCATTAACTCTATATTGCTATTATTTGTTATGAGAATATAACCACCTACTGTGACAGTTAACAAACTCTTTCCAAATTTTTTTAGGATCTGCAAACTATTATATCACATATTAAAGTTATCTTCATTTTAGTGCAATTTTCATTGCAATCAAAATTACTTTGTCAATTTTAAGAAAAAAAAATTAAATTGGAGTATAGCCAAAAAGTATAAGATAAAATCATTGAAATGATAATTTCCTAAAAAACTTTGCATCAATCTCATCGAAATAGAATTAATTTTGGCCAAGTTATTTTGAATAAATTTGAAGCATTTGAGAAAATAAATAAATAAATAAATTTTTATACTGGTCAAAAAATTTGTCTTTGACAGATCAAAAGTTAACTGGTACTAATCTATGATTAATTAATTTTTTGGCCCAAAAAAAAAAGTTTATTTTATTTTGAAACTTTGATACAATGAGAAATATTTAATAACAAAGTTATGG
Source organism: Mansonella perstans (assembly GCA_037074765.1). Lineage (NCBI taxonomy): Eukaryota > Metazoa > Nematoda > Chromadorea > Rhabditida > Onchocercidae > Mansonella > Mansonella perstans. Next base: position 26,320 of record JBAMDO010000214.1, on the reverse strand, counting down.
TGAATTTTTCAAAAAGAATTTAACTTATGTCATTTTTTTTTCCACAAAATTGAACTTACTTTTATCAAATTTTTATCCATTTTAAAATTTTTTTTCAAAATTTTTCCCCTTCACTTGATCTGACCCCTTTTTTTTTCTTTTTTCCTTTCCTCTTTTGCAAGATCGTAAGATGTTTGATCCATCCGTTCAAATAAATGATCTGTTCCGCGTTACTTTTTTAGACAGTGGTCATTGGTCAATTGATTTAGATAACATTGCATTTTTGCAACAGAAAAAGAAATATAGCATAGGAAAAAAGAACGAAAAAGAGGATAAAGCAGAAAAAAAAGCGCCAGGAGTATCCATTTGAATGACCTGATGAGGCTTGTTTTTGTTTTTTTTTTTCTCCTCATTTCTTCAATCTATCAAATGTTACCATAATCTTCAATAACTCTCTTCTATTTTCTACTTTTCTACCTTTTCTATTTTGTTTCTTCACGCCTCCTATATTTAAGTAAAAAGAATAAATGATGCAACAGTAATAATGAGGCCAATAGGTCTTCTCTTCTTTTATCAAAAAAAAAATACCACTTCAACGGATTTCAATCAAATGAACAAATGAACCGAATATTTATTCCCAAAACATTACATTAAATAAATTTTTTCTTCAAATGATTCTTCCGGTGTTGTGTGTGTGTGTGTTTTTAGATTAAGTACAGCAAAAATAAGAAGAAAACTTTGGCTAATTTATCGTATCTTGGCAAAAAAAAAAACTTCATAAAGAAAAAACAATTAATTAAATTATGATTATTATTGCAAATAATTTATATGATTTATTTTTTAATATTTTAACGTATACGTACGTTAAATTCATTTCAATAATCATATGATAAGCAAGTTTGTTGTATTTTGATATTTTTGCGTACACATACGTGTTGGCTATAGTCTTATATTCGTTCTTTTTGTTTCCTTGAAAATTTAAGCTATTTTTTGGAAAAATTTAACCCAATTTATCCAATGTTACCAAATTAATTACTACATCAAAAATTATTTTTATTATTTTCAATTAAATATTACAAAAAATTTTTAATAAAATTTCGCAAAAAAACAAATTAACAAAATTTAGTTGTGCAGAAAAATTTTTTTAAAGATTTGCTTTCATAAATTATTTAATGAAGTAAAACAAAATGTCAAAAAATTTCGAAAAGCAAAATTTTCTGTTTATTATTTATCGCTTTTAATCTTTAATCATTTAATATCATCACTTCATTCCTAATGTGCTCATCATTTTTCAATAAAAACAGATGTTACCACTGTTTACTTGTTTGTTTTAATTTGCATCAAAACTTTTACTTATTATAAACTAATTAAAACATATGTAAAAATTGTATTATTATTTGAATTTTAATATTTCAGATAATTTTAATATTTCATATTCTCAACTGGAAAATTTAATTTATTACAAATTTTAATATACAATGCATTATAATGCTATCAGTCATAGAGTATCATGTTATTATATTTATTACTTAAATAATAATTATTGCATTTAATATTATTTTCAAGTTTTCCGGAAAAAAAACCTGATAATGATCCAAGGACACCATTTTATTTTTCACTAATTCTTCCAATTTCTTTTTCTCTTCCGTTCTCTTCACCTTCGTCATTTATTGACATATAGTTTGAAAAAAAAGCGGCAATGCTTTTTCGTCTACTATCACAACGATCATTATCCATCCTATCAACTAACTTATCGAAAGCTGTCAAGAGGTTAAAAATGATAATAGAAGTGAAAAAAAAAACTTGAATTTTTTCAAAGTAAATTTAAGTAAAAAAAAAAACTGGAAACTTTCCTTTGAGAAATTAATTATTATTTTGTTCATGTGTTGCTTTTTACAAAATGAATTATAAATCATAAGATATATGAAATGAATAAATGAAATGAATGAATTGAATAAAAAATTATTACTAAATGAAAATTTAATGTTCTTTTTTTTTAACAAAATTTCACATAAAATTAAGTAATTATTTTTTGTTGTTAATTGAAATATTTAACTATGAAAAAAAGCTATTAAAATGTTATGTTGTGTTAACTGGAAATATTTAACTTCGAAAACTATTAAAATGTTATGTTGCTGCAAAAATTACCTAATTGTCTATAAACAATAATCATGGAAACAATCGTCGTAAAAATTCATATTTGCTTCATTTTGATAATTAACCTTTCATTGCATGATAAAACATAACGAATATAAAAAGTAATGTATATTTGCGATATACTAAAAGTATTCACATTAACAAAAAAAAAAAAATGTCCTTGAACATTTATCAAATTGCTACAGTTTTTATACTTCAAATTTTGCTACTGCAATGATCATTAAATTGAGTAAATGAGGATTTCTTCGATAATCCTAAAATGCTCATTATAATTGTTAAACAGTTTGATTAATTGCAACTAAATGATTTTTCAATAAAGTGACAAAAATAAAATTCTCTACATTCAATTAATTATTTTACCTATAGCAATTATTTATTGTTATTATATCTAAATTAATTATTTACAAACAACAATTATATTTATTGCGAAATAATGATTAATATATCCTGATAAGGATAGAGTATTTTGAAATGATCATTAGTAATATGAAATATCATCATCAATCAAATATAGTATAATTATCAAGTATGAAATTATATTTTACTTGCAATTTATTTCAGGTGTAAAAAATGAATTTATAATATTAAAAAATTTTTTTTTTGATTATTTATATCATCATTCTTTTTCTGTGTCACCATTTATTTACTTAATTTTAATTTCTTTTTTTGCAAAATTTTCATGCAAAATGAGCCGCAAAGTAATTTGATATAATTTAGGCAAAGTAAATTTTTTTCAGGAATAAATTTGTTGCATTGATGAATGAATGAATGAATGCATTGCAACATTTGAGAAATTAAATTTATTTATTTTGTTTACTTTATTTGATGGTATTACCTTTTTTCTTTCTTTTTCACCTTAATCAATGAAAAGTTGTCATTTCGAACAAACTGTTTCTGTCAACAAAAAATGAAGGACGTAAATGGAATCCCCTTCAGGTTGACCCTGGCTGGCTAGACAGCTGTTTTTTTTTTATAATTTAATAGCAGAATTTTAGTCAGTCAAGTTTTTTACTTCTCCAATTTATCAAAATTGTTTACTTTCAAATCGTTTTAAAGTTAAAAAAAAAGAGCAAAAGAAACTTTTCATTCAAGTACTCATATTTCATCTGAATGATAAAGCGTTAATGGGAAAAGAAAAATGAAAAATTCTTTCCCGCTCCTTCCTCATTTCCAAAAATTCGATGCCTATCAAATATACGATCCGAAAAACCAACCAATCAACCAACCAACTAACCAAACAACCAACTAACCAAACAACCAACTAACCAAGCAGCCAACCAACCAACCAACCAACCAACCAATCCCATCATCCCCACCAACTCCAGCCAACTCCAAACATCATCAGAATTTATCGATCACTCATCATTATCACATTCTTTCCAAGCTTCAAACAAAAATTTTGACTTCCGAAAATCTCTCTCACTTTGAAAAATGAAATAATTTCTACCAAACTCATTAACACTTCATATTTTTTTTCTTCTCTTTTTTTTTCTATCTCGATTTCATTTAAACAGGTTCTAAATAGATAGATAGCAAGCAAGCAGTATATGCATATATATATATATATGAGAATGCAAACAAGTTTTATTCAGGAGTAAAAATTTTTAACACTACCAATTCACTCCTATAATATGACCTTTTCGATCAGATTTTTTCTTGATAATATAAGAAAATGAATTTAATAGGCGAGTGGAGTTGCTTGAAATGCTGCTTGCAATAATTAGTCAATTAAAATAATTAATTAACGTAATCTTCTTATTCATTCATTGAACATACCGAAAATTTCATGATAATTTTTTTGTTAATTAATTACTGATAATAGATTAAAAAAGAAGATATTCTTGCCGGTTTTTTTTTTTTTTTTTTTTTTTTGCAAAGTAAATATTTATTGCTAGATATTACAGTGAAATAACAAAATAAAACATACAAATTAATTTTTGTTAAGCTTTATTAAGAATATAAAAATTAATGATAATATATTCTATATAGAAATTAATGATAATATATTCTCCATACATCTATTAAATCAAAAAAAAAGCAAGAAAAGAAAATGTTAATTTAAAAAAAAAATTTTTTTTTTCGCTAAAATTATTTCATGGTAAATTTCTTCACGCGTCGTTTGTATTTGACAAATTACCAAAGCAGCTGCTACCACACGCACATATACATACTACTACTCTTGTAAAAGTCGGGATAAAATTCTGTCAAAATGTAGCATCATATATATTTTATATATATCTATCTATATATTCATTGTATTGCAATGAAATGAATGACCATCAAATTCTAAATTATAATCTTCTCAAAAGAAAAAAAAAAGATTAGATGATAAAAACTAGTTTCGGAAGCTCAAAAAAATGAAAGAATTAAAAATGAGAAAGAAGAGGATTTTTGCCAGGTGCTTACCGGATACAGTAATTCAATCTTCTTTACCAAAAAAAAAAAAAAAAAAAAAAAAAGAAAAATTCATGGATATTATTAAACTAATACTACCACAAATAAAATACATCCTTAATTTTACATCTTTTTCTTTTAATTTCATATATTTCAATTATAATATGAACAAGACGAAATTTTATTCTATTTTAATATCTGTTAAAATTTTAAAAACAATCATTCTTTAAAAGAAGCAGCATTTAAAAGATGATAAAATTAAACTAGTAATTAATTCTCGTACCAATAAAAAAGAATAATTAAACACAAACTGTTGCTCTTTTCTTTTTTTATTTCAAAGATTACTGTAGTCTTTTGAAATATGTATAGGTCTCTAGCAAATATTTCAGTTTGTTAAAATTTTCGAAACAATTCCCTGTCAATATATGCTATGCTAATATCTCCGATGATCATCATAAATCAGACCAGTTGACAACTGTATCATATTAGAGAATTTTCTTTGCAGTTAGCAGATTAAATTCAAAAAAAAAAGTTAAGGATAGTAAAATATTTCAAAATTTTTTTTTACTTTTATAAAATATTTATAACTTGTATTTTTTCTTTCTTGGATTGCATTAATAACCAGATGATCATTCAGCAACTAACACAGCAATAAGATTTAGTCAATAAAAATAAATTATTTAATTTTATTAGTTATTTATTCCTGAATTAATTACCAAAATAGATTCTTTAGTTGATGAAATCACATTATTTTAAATACTTAAAAATGTTCAAGTATTCAAGTACTGGATTAATGCTTCAAGTTACTTTAATCATTTATGAAACAAATATGAAGGATTAAGTAAGAACCAAAAAATGCACCCCATATTTATGGGACAGGAATAATTTCGATTATATTTTTTTCATTTTCAAAAATAATAATTATCAGAATATAATAAGTTAATTTCGTTTGAAAATAGATAAAATTAAATTCACCAAATTCAATCAGGTAATTTATTCAATTATTTACTTGAATTAATTATTTTCATCGGATATCTCTAGCAATTATCATTTGATGTTAAAAGTTTTATTTCTTCTATTTTTATTTCAATTGACAAGTGACGGATATCAGCTTAATCATTCATTGTTATTGAATGCAAAATTAATATTTGAATTACTAAACTTCATTGCTAACCTTTTCAATTTTTAATACTGCATCATTTAATTTAGATTACCAATTTAATTTCTCAATTTAACTTCAATTAAATTCTTTCATTCCATATTCATCATTACTTCCTCTCTCCCTCAACAATTTTAATTTGAACAATTCGATAGAGATTTTTTTGTTAATTTCATTTTCAATTATTTTTTGCTTCAATCAAATCTGTTTTGCTGATTGCTGAATTTCCAAAAAGTGACAGATGATGGAATTAAGAAATTATTCGTGATGTTTTCAGATGTCGAACGACATTTCGGAATCTTCAAAGCTAATCTGGATATAAAAAAATGAAAGAAACGGAATAGCATATGAGGTAAAATGAGGATAAATTTAAGAATCTCAAAATGGTGTGAATAAATAAATGAAAGAATGAGTGATTGTTCGGTTTTATTCCTCTAAAGATACCGATATTCCAACACATTTTATCCCATAACTTAATTTTATCAGTATTTGAAGAAATGAAAAAAAAAAATCATTCACATCAAAAGATGATGACAATTACAATGACAATAACAATGATAATGAAAGTGATGATGATGAGCTTCAAGAGACCTCAAGAGATCTCTTTTCACTCTTTGAAACAATCACTGCTAATTATCCACATTCCAATCATTGTTCTTTATTAACTGCCGCCACTCGAATTATAGGATATATTGGGTTCATGCCGACTTCTTGTTAATTTTTATTTATCTACTTTTCCTTTTTATCATCTTCACTTAAATCCATACCACAAAAGCATTCCCGTTCCATTCAATTCATTGAAGAAACAGAAGATAAAAAAAGACTTATGGCGACAGGTGCAACATGTTATACTACTACTGCATCGAACTCTAATATCATCACCACCACCATCATTACCATCACTACCATTACTACCAATACTACTACTACTAGTAGTAAGTAATAGTAGTAAAAAAATGCGGTAGTAGTAGCATTAACAGTATTAGTAGTAATTATTTTCCATGATTACTATATTGCTTTTGATTATCCAGAAATTTGATTTTATTTATGATACTATCGGCTTTTCACTAGTACTATTATAACTGCTTACAGAAAGAGATAGATCATTAAATAGCCGTATGAAGAGATATGTTGATAGGATTATCTGGCGGAATATATAAAATAAAAGGAATAACAAAAAAATCAAAGATGAAATAATAACGGTAAAATCATAAGGATATATTACCAATAACTTTTTCTTTTTACCGCTATCTTTTAATGACTTCTATATATATTTATATATATCCTTATTAATGCTATTCATTAGAAATTGTTGAAGTCAGTAAAATTGCTATAACAGCTGTCAAATAAATTCTCTCTCTGTTAATTAAATTATTTCCGAATGTTTCGTTCCTAAATGATGATTCTAGTATAATCGCATTTGCAATGGCTACTTTGTTCATGGTTGAATTCAGTAATCACTTTTAAAGATATCACTTGACACTTGACAAGGTTATTAGCGTAAGTACACTTGCAAAGTATATAATACCATCTAACAAAATACAATGATGATGGTAAGCAGATGGGTAATAGTCAAGGTCATGCACTACACTTCATAGGCGGTAAATCATTGAACAAAAAAGATGACGGTGATAATGATAATAATAATAATAATAATAAATAGATCGTTGCATGATATTAGAAAAAAATTGTACTTTTTTTTTTTTTTAATGATATCATAATAATGATAACGATATAGTGATAGTTGTTGATATGATAGTGATGATAACAAAAAAATAATTGCTGTTTTTGAATGACAATTTATTAGAATAGAATTTCTGTTCTGTGTTTTTTTTTCCTTTTTTTTTATCAGCATAATGATTATAAATAATATTGATGATAAACAATGCAGTAATGTTAATAGTTCCATGAAAATATTTCTGTGTAATTTTTTATTTCAAGAGTGAAAAAAAAAATCAGGATTAAGAATAAAAGCAGTATTTTGATTCTATTCGTCAAATTTTTCGCCGTTATATTTGGAAAATTCATTAGACAAAAGTGCAAGAGTTCTAATGATAATGATGATGATGATGATGATGATGATGATGATGATGATGATGATGATGATGATGATGATGATGATGATGATAATGATGATGATGAAATGGAATTTGATGATTTCAGAACAAAATATTGCATATATATGTATATGCATCATATCACTTTTTGATTTTCAAGAATAATGACAATTTCAAATTTAAAATTTCAGAAAAGAAAAGAAAATTATATGCGCAGCAAATTAAATAAATTATCTAATCTAATTAATCAATCAAAAAAATTTTTCCACTATTTCCAATTCATCTTAATCCTTCTCAAAAATTTCATTCTCATACAAAACAATGGATAATTAAACATCGAAAATTTTTTGACTTTATTCTTTTTCCTAAAGTTCTTCTTAATTCACTTCTTCTTTCTCTCTCTCTCCCTCTTTCTCTCTTTATCTCTTTATCTCCCTTTACGGCTATTACTGATTATTTCGTCGTTTTATCATTATCTTCAAAAATTTGATTAATTATATAGTACAATGATCAAAGATTTCGTTACTTTTCATTCGCTTTTTTTCTCTCCTCCATAATCTTTTAGCTTTTTTGCTTTTAAAATTTAAATATTATTAATGCTTTTTCCATCTTTCTTCTTTTCTTTTTCTCTTTGAACTGATGAACAACAACCAATTGTTTATATCATCATTATATGATTAACTTCAGAATATTTGTATATTTTTATACATAAATACACATATACATGTATTTGTATTTCCAATAATTTATTAACTTTTTCAAATCTGACATCTCCGATTTACTTACTATCTATCACTCTTTCTTGACATCATTTCGCCTATAGACAAAGAAAAAATTTATTATAGTTTAGAAGATATGGGGAAAAAAAACGGAAGTTGCGCAGCTTGTTACACACACACACACACACATACACTTTATTACTATATTATATTATCTGTTTTAAGCTTAATGAATTTATATTTCAAAAATTTAAAAAAAAAAATTTTCAAACACTTTTTTTTTTTCAAATTCCATATTAGTAAAATAAATGTTAAAGAAGAAAAAATTTAAAGAAAAAAAAATTTTACATAACTTATCATTATTATTAATTTGTATACAAATAATAATAAAATAATTAAGTAAACTATCAATTATAATTAATTCTAAAATTATCTAAAAAAAAAAATTATCTCTTTTTTCATAACTTTAAAGTTTTTAAAATAATATATGTCTATCTCTGTGTTTGTGTCTGTGTCTGTGTGTATGTATAGTATATGTATATTGTCTATATGATACATTTAATACCAGTCTTAAAATCTGACAATTAATCGGTGTGAAACAAAGGAAAGAAAAAAGGCAAAGAAGAAACTTTTCGGGTTTTTGTTTGATTTTAATCACAGATTAAGAAGAAAAATTTGATGCAATCATAAACTACTTACTAACTACACACACACACACATTGCTTTTCATTCAACTCTAATCACCTACTTTTTTTTTCTTGTTACATGTATTATTGACCTTTTACCCTTTTTTCTACCTCATCAAATAATAGTTTTTTTTTCTTCCAAATAAAGAATCATGAAAAATTGTCATAGCATAAAAAAAGGAAATGTAATGAAATGAAAAGAAATGAAACGAAATGAAATGAAATGAAAAAACATACCAAACAAATATTAACAATGCTAATAATTTTTTGGAAATATAAAAAAAAAAAAAAGATGATAATAAAAAAGAAAAATTACTATTATTATTATATTACTATTACTATTATTATTATTATTAATATTTTCATAATAAATATCAAAAAAAAAAATTAATATTACTATTATTTCAAAAATGAAATTGAAATTAAAATGTATTATACAAAAAGGAAATGCAAGTATCATTTACTTGATATTTATTATAAAATAAATCATTAATAATAATTACTATGACTATTATTATTACTTATTGTTCTCTTATTTATTCATTTATCATTTTTATTAAAAATATTTTATAAAAATGATGAATTTTTTTTTTGCCTTTCTCTTCTACAGTAAAAATTTTGACAAATATTTAAAAGTAAAACAAAAAAGAAAACATTTTTACAGTTTGTTTAATCAATCGTATACTTTTCATTTAACCATATGCATATGCATCATCATCTATTTCAAATCTCTATCAAATAGATAAATGAATTGAATGTACATCCGGATGAATGATATGTCTGAGCTATCTTAGTGGATATGAGATTTTTTTTTTTAAATATATATAATATGCGCATGTCATATCAGCCGAATTGACACAATCTGTATAAATTTCTTTTTTTGTTTTCCCTTCCACCTCTTTACTAACAAACCCTAACCATTTTAAAAATTTCGATAATGAAGCTCTAAAATCAATCATTTCAACAATGTATGTTGTATATATATATATATATATATATGCCAATACATACATTTATGATGATAGATTAAAGATTGTTATTCAACTACTGATCATAGAAATGTGTTGTAGCAACACAAACATTCATACAAACATACATATATATTACATATACATATACACATATGTATCCATATATATATATATATTTGAAAAATTTAATCCAAATTTAAATATGAAATTTGAAAAATACAAAAAATTTAAAATATCAAATATTCGATAAAAAAATTTTTTTTTTTAACAAAACACAGAAAAAAATTAACAAAATTAAAAATTTTAAATATATGAAAAAAATAGAAAAATTAAAAAAAGTTATGGACAATTTTTTTTAATTTTTTATTAATTTATTTCATTTCTTAAAATTGTTCAAACATTTTTACAATTCCTCAATAAATTTCCAATTTTAATTCAATTCAATTCAATTTCATTATTTCCCAATTCATGCACATTTTTAAATAATCATTAAAAAAATTGATAGGATTTTAAAGAATGAAATAATTATCAGATATGTTTACATTAGCAATCTTTTTCATCTTCCCTTCTTTTTCTTTTTTTCATACAACTCTCTCTCTCTCTCTATCTTCCTTTTTCATTCTCTATCAATCTTTCCATATATTTTTTACGATAACTTCAACTACCTATTATCTCTCTTCCAATTATTTTATTTATTTTTTTAAAACTTTACAAACATTTAATTTAAATCACATACATATACACATACACATACACACATACATACTACACACACATGCATAACACACACATTTTAACCAATAAGTGATTTCTATATCCTCAATTGTTCCATCATTTTCCTTTCCATACTATTTTATCTTATCAGTGTCTCCGTTTTTTATCAGTTAATTTTATGAAACATTACAAAAGGAAGTAAACAAAAAAAAAAATGAAATGCTTTCAACCTTACACTAAAATAGCTCAAAAATTTACTTTTACAAATTACTTTAAAAAAAAAAACTAAAAATAAAAATTCTTATTATTTTATAAATATTAATTAATATAATTTAATAATATTTTGAAAAAAAAAAAAGAAAATTAAGAAAAAAAAAAGCCCCCATCTTTTCTTTTTTATTCATTCCTTTTCTTTCATTTGACTTGTTGTTATTGTAGAAAAAAAAAAAAGAAATTTTGTTTAAGTCAATTCCACCAAGGGAGGTCTCGTGTCACCAGCAACATGTGGCAGCACCATTACCGTCCTGAACAAACGACATCTTTTCGATGATGCCCTTCAATTTTTCAATTTTTTAGCGCATTTCTCATCATAGCAGCTGCGGTAATTGATAACAAAGAAAAAACGTTTTTTTTTTTTTTTTTTTTTTTTCAGCATAGCTTTTTTATATCAATAAATTTAATAAATATTAAATAGTTATATGAGAAAATTTAAAAATCACAACAATGATAGTTTATATTTTGCTACACTGAATTTATTTTGCTGAATAAATATGTTTGCTACTACTGTTGCAAATATTTTTTGATTTCTTTCGTTAAATTTGAAAATTTTATTTTCCACTTAAAGTAATCTTTATTTTATTAAAATCAACAAAGCATTTTTGGAAAAAAAAAAAGTAAATTATGCCAATAAGAATATCATTTACACTTATAGCGTGAAATAAAATATTTATTGCTTCATTTTCAACTAATTAACTAAACTATTTAATTAACATGGATTAGCTTATTCAAAAAATAAAATTACATTTCGCATATACATTTCTTTTACGAGCTATATACATTCTAAAATTATCTTACACAAAACTATCCGTATAATTTTACACTAATTGTTTGACCAAATAATTATTGATAAATTTTTGTAAAAACTACTGAAAATTTTCCTTTCATTTTCAAAGTTTAAATTTTTTTCTCAACTTTTAATTATTATATAATTACAAGTTATTATTAATTACCATAAGAAATGTTCCTTTTTTTTTTTGATATAATAACTTATAAATGATTGTTAATTATTATACTTGGCAATATTGCATGGAATTGCAATAGAAGGTGAAAAAAAACAAAAACAAAAACAGAAAGAAACTTAAAAAAGAAACACTGCAAAGAAAAAAGAAGCAAAAATAATATTGACATTTGTCGTTCTTCCATTTTCACTTTTTTCTTTTTTTTTCTCAATTTTAATATTAAATAAAGAGAAAAATAGATGTAAATGAAAAATTATTAAAGATGATTTATTTGATGAAAAAGAAAGTTTCTTTTTTTTTCTCAATCTTAAAATTAGAATGTCAAACTTTTTTTTTTTTTTTTTTGTTGATAAAAATCCCTTGTGTGTGGCCTTTTTCTCATCCCTCACACTTCGCAACAATTGTTATGTAAATGAGCATTTTTATTTGTCACACAAATTTCTTGTATATGTCATATTCTCCTTAAAATGATACCTGTCATCGTTTCTCTCACAATTCCTTTACATCTCTTACTTATTTAAGTAGAATCAAATGGATTAGATTAGGCAAAAAAAAAAAGTGAACTGTTATAGAAAAAAGTTTACAAATTCTTTTCAAACTCATTTCATCTCATTCCGTTATTTGACTTTTTGTTTGGACCTCACACACATTTCACAGTATGATATATCATGATGATTGCATAACTATTTCATACTTTACCAATTTACTACTATCTCTCTTTTATATTCAATGTTCTTGGACTGTTATATCTATTGAGGTAAAAAATACCACACATTCAGTACCTTTACAAAACATTTCCCGACTGATTACTATGCAAATTACTTTGACCCAATATAATAAAAAAAAAAAGAAAAAATTGTCAATTACTTGTCATTTACTTGACACTTATATGGTTATTACCATCTATACTACCTTTTTACTATTACTATCAATAAACTACACTAATATATCTATAAAAATTTTTGATGTCCTTCAAATATAGTAAAACATTTTTAGAATTTTTTAATCACATTAATAATCCAATAATATAATCCTATAAGTTAATGTCTTGTTTCCTTTTTGTTTTTCAATTTTATAATTTAAATAAGATATATATGAAGATATTATTAATATTACAGCTATTATCAGATGGTCAGCTAAAAAATACATCCGTTTTAGATAATTTCCGTAAAAATCGCTTTCATCAATCAATGTATGTATGTGTGTTGTAGAAGGAACGATTGAATGTTTTTTTTTTGCTCATTGCATAAAGGATATCCGTTATCATTAAAAATGTTAAAATATTCAAACAAAAAAAAAAAAAGAAATGTCTCAAAAAGCGGTAATAATTTTATTATGATAAAATCTTTTTAATCTTTCCTCTCAATACAAAAATTAAAATGAAAATTTAATAAAACAAAAAGAAAAAAATAATACTATGTAAGAAGAATTAATGAAATAAGATAATATTTAAAATAAATAAAAGTTTAAACAATAAAAGAAATAAAAGTTTTTTTTGTTTTTTTTTTTAAATTATTTTTATGTGTGTAATTATTTTATTTATTCTTAATTTTAGCAATAATTTTTTTTTCCCAGCATCTGTGCTTTTTTTCTTATCATCTTTTCACCTCTCTCTCACATAACCCTTCTTCTTCTTTACTCAATTTCTCTCATTTCCATCTTTATTTTGCAAACAATGGTACCAGGGTACCAAGGCTGGTGGCAAGCAAACATCCCAACACCTTTTTTAATGAAAAATTTACCGGAACAAAAAAATGTGGGATAAGGGTGAAACCATAAGGGTCGAACGCGACATTGGCTAAAATTTGAGAACAAGGAAAGACGACGATGACGATGACGACGACGACAACGACGAAAAGGGCAAACGTAACTCATCCTTCTCTTCTGCTGTTTTTTTTTTTTTTTTTTTTGTAAGGAAGCCGAAGAGTTTCTTTTCTCTTTTTCTTCTTTAACCAACAAATCACAACAACAACGGAACGGAAGGGAAAAAGTGATGAGGTTAGAATAGGAAAATGATCGAGATATATGAGGAGAATTAATGAGTTTAAGCAGTTTTTCAACAATCTAATTCTAAAAGGTTCAGTTCTTGGGTTGTAGTGAATTGTAGTGACCTCCTATCACCACTATAACTATAACAATAAGAACTCCTACTACTACAATGACTACAACTATTGTACTACCTATAGAATACCCTACGACCGAGAATAATTACCATTTTAAAAAAATGCAATGAAGCGTGCGAACTACATCACGAACAACGGGCAACAAACTTCAACGAATGAGGAACATCTACCACACTATTGCATCATACTATTGTCGTCTTGATCATTTGCATATTTCAATTAAACATTCCAATTGGCAAGTTTTTAGCAATAAACGAAAAAAAGAAGTTTCGTATTTTAACGGTAAATATATGCATGCATAAAAGAGATAAAGAAGAAGAAGACCCATTTCAGGAAATTTTCAAATCGTCAAGGAAAGATCTTCCTTCTAAAAGAAATTTTAATCGGATCTATTTTCATCTGATTTTTAACCTTAAGGAAAATACATCACAAATATATATATATATTAATATTATTAAAATATATTTATTTACTAAATTAGTAAGACTGTAATCTTTCTTTTCGCTATATAATATAGCTCTCTGCTTTAATCTTTCCTCCTACCCAAATCAATCTTCCTTTAATAATAATGAAATATACTCAATAAAATAAATGATGAAAATAATACTCAATAAAGAATAATCTTGTAAGAAAAAAAATAGTTTTTAGCTTTTTTCCGTGAAATTCATTTTACCTTAGGAAGTATTACCTTATGATAAACTTCTATCAACAAAATAAAGCATAATACTCGATTGATATTTAGAACAATTAATATGAATAATAAAATAATACAGTCTTTGCCTGAAACGATTCCAGTGTCCTTTTAATATTTTGTAAATAAAAAACTCAAATTGTGTAAAAAAAAAAAAAAAAAGCAAAATGTAACATATTTCTCTTTCTAGATTAATAATTTCATAAAAATTAAACTAACCCAATTGTATCCGATGTGCTGCATTACGACTATCTTCGGATAATGGATGTAGATCACTGTATCGTGCCGCAACCTGATCGAGAAAATCGAGTGCTGTTGACGTCGAAACATCCCAATTTAACTTACTCAACACCAATAATTCACCTTGCTATAAATTTTATTTAAATCTTAACAAAAATAGATTTGAATTTTATTCTTCAACAGATATTTTCCTAATTTTATTTCTTTATAAAATTTTTCTTATTTCATCATAAATGAAAATTAATAAACCAAAAAATTTTTTTTTACCAAAAAAATTAATTTAAAAAAAAAGTACAAAATTTTTCATCATAATTACCAAAATTTGATCCATTCGTACCGCACCATCTGTATAATAAGCAATTCTTTCAGCATTCAATGGTTGTGGTGCCTTTACTTTACTTGATACAAATAAACATGCACCGGCTAATGCTTGCAAATTGTTACGATGAAAAGACTGAACACTTAGAAAACGATCCACTAATGCTACTGCTAGTAAGAAAACATCGGGCTCACAATATTCCTCTTTACATACCTGAAAAAGGCTAATGACAGATAAAGGTAAAATCAAACAATTCTCGACAACAATTGTTGATGAAAATTATCGTAATGAATTCAAAAAATCGGCATCTTTTTTTCTTTTCCATTATTATTTATCGGGTTCTTACAAATAAAATTAGTTTTAAATTAAGGATGGAAAAATCTTTTTGAAAAATATTAAATATTTGTGGAATTTGAAAATTTAAATTTCAATTACATCATATATCCATTCAATAACTTGTTGTCGATGATGTGCTGTTACATCCATTTGAACACTTAAAAAACAATTCCCATGCATTGGTTTCATACTTTGTGCCTTGAACATACTCTCTAAGCAACGATCATCCTACAAAATTAATTAATTATCGATTAATGATTATATTTATATAAATTAATTCTTTTGAATTTTTGCTCAATAAACTATTACATCTTAGAAAATTAAAAAATTTTCAACAATACAATTGAATCAATCATCTTTAAATCATACGCAATGAACAGTTTTATCGGCAAGCGGAAAAACACTTGGCCATTGAGCGACATTTAAACGATCCGTTGTGGATCTCTTCCTGCTCACTGGTATCTGCGAGAAAAAAAATTTGCATAAAAAAGAAATAAAAAAACATTCTGATTTTTTTTTTTTTTTTTAATATAAATTAAATGATTCTAATCAAATTTATTGACAGTGTAAAATTTGAATATGTTTATAACAGAATTCCTTTATGAACCGAACCACGACTTCAATTCATTAATGATGATAGCTGAACTTACTTATTAGTATTACTTAATTAAATTGCTAATTCATATGATTTGAAGTTTATAATTATTATTCCAGGTTAATATCGGAAAGATATCTATTATAGATTTTCCTGATCAATAACAATTTTAATTATTTATTTGGTAAATATTTCTTCCGAATTTCAAATGTAAATAGATTTCCAAACCTGCCCAAGAAGTAATTTCATAACATCATTTGGTGATGATGACTGCCGAAGGCCTACATCACTTTTGGTAGCACGACGACGTAGCTGTTGTTGTTGTTGCTGTTGCCGTGATGTTGGTGCTGATGTTGACGCAGAATTGATGCTTCTTGTTGTTGTTGGTGCAGAAGCAGTTGGTGCTGTTGTTGCTGCGGCAATTCGTCCAAATCTTCCCGATGCAGAAGAAGTTGACGGTGATTCGGTAAGGAATTCAGTGCACCGAAAATTTTCCATTTGCTAATATTTGATTGATAGTAGCAAAGAATATTCTCTCACACGTAACCAGCAAGAGTACCAAAAGCTTTGATTGAGCAGCTAACAATTTCTGGAGTTGTAACGATCAGTAGTAATAGAGTAATAAGTAGTAGAAAAGAATATTTAGATGAACGTATGTGTGGAAGTCGACGCACTTGCGCCCGTGTATTGCGCACACGCGCTTAGGCGCCAACTACCACACACTGCACTTATTCGGTTGATAATTTTCGTCAGTGATATATTTTTTGTTAGATTACTGATAATTGCGGAATTTCGACACTCAGGATATTGCGCCACTGAAAAATTCGGAGAATATGGCTACATTCCCTGATGGATACTGAGTATGTATGTATCCATCATTGAATATAGCGTTACTACGTAGTCGAATAGATGTTGTCGTTTTTGTACGATATAATTAACATGTTAGACAATGAATGATATTGTGATTATGATATTTCAAAAAATATATTAAATAATTTTACTATCATTACGTTATGA
Source organism: Mansonella perstans (assembly GCA_037074765.1). Taxonomy (NCBI): domain Eukaryota; kingdom Metazoa; phylum Nematoda; class Chromadorea; order Rhabditida; family Onchocercidae; genus Mansonella; species Mansonella perstans. Next base: position 8,925 of record JBAMDO010000214.1, on the reverse strand, counting down.
ATGAAGAGACTACTAATAGGCGACATTGTTGAAGAAAAGTAAATAACTTATACGGTCAGTGTAATTGGCAAATATTTAGCAAATTTAATTATGAAATTTATTACTGAGATTTGAATTAAATAATACAAAAGAAAAGTGCATATGAAAGATAACAGATGTTTTGATGAATAGATTGATAAAATTTGTTAAGAAATATTAGTGAAAATATGATAGAGAATATAAAGAGAGTGATGATGTTTTATAAATTTTAGTCAGAAAGAAAAAAAATACTAAATTTTAAATTCAAAAATTATTTTAAGATTTATTCTTTCGTATTCATTCAATAATGTTCAATAAATGAACAATTTTTAGGCTTTAATGAAATAATATAGTTAGGTTTGTTTGTAAGGAATGAATTAGAATTTTGATTTTAAAAATTTTCGAAATTTTTTGTCAACAAAATTTTATTCAAATTTAAATTTCGTTTCAAAAAAAAAAACTTGTCAAAGCTTAAATTTCTTAGGTGAAATAACACCAAACATACCTTTGTATATTTTCTTTTCTATCCTATCAACCTTCGTTCCGTAAATCGAACAATTCAGAATGAGCAAAAATGCTTTTTACTTGTCCAACCGATGATCTTGTAATGCTCGACTACAAGGAATAATTAGGACACATCAATATATAATGCCCTATGACCTCTTGTCAATGTATGCTATTTAACAAACATGCAAATGCATGCTGCAATATTTAGCATGCAATGCAACAAATAAACTATAAAAGAAAATGAATAAATAATATACGAAAGAAAAGGACAAATAAAAAGATTAAGATAAGACGGAGAAAGAAAGAGAGAGAGAGAGAAAGGAAGAAATAGAGAGAGAGAAGAAAAAAAGGAAAACAAAAAATGACTCGTTAAAGTTTTTTTTTTTACAGAGTTTATTAAATTAAACTTAACTTTTACCCTTTTTTTTTCTATTTTTTTTTCCTATTTTTTTTTTGGAAATTTCTACAAAATTTATCAAAAAGATAAATAATTCCTTAATTCTATCTAATAAAAGTAATTTTTGTCAAATTTTTTTTTTACATTTGTATTTATTTATTTACAAATAAAAATTTGAATTGAATTAAAAAAATTTGCAAAAACAAAAATTTCATTTTATAAATAAAAAAAATTACTATTGCCATAAATTATAATTAAATAAAACAAAAAAAAAAGAAATCAAATTGCTGATTAAATTAATTTAATTTTAAAGATTACGCAAAAAACGCAATGAAATATTTCTTTCCTTTTTTTTTATTCGTTTATCATATATCACATTAAATTATTTAAATAAATTAAAAATTTTCATTTATTAATTAATTATTTTTTACAAACAAAACAAATATAATTATCGATTCATTTAAATTTAAAAGAAGAAAAAAACAAACAAACAAACAAAATACGATTCAAAAAAAAAAATGAGAAAAAGATAAGAAAAATAGATTACGAATAAAAAAAAAAAGAGTTTTTTTTTTTTTTTTTTTTCTAAATAAATCATTCATATATTTTTAAAAGAAAATATTTTAATGAAAAATGAAAAAAACAAAAAAGAGAAATGACAAATGCGATAAGCAAAAAAGTATTTTGGAATGAATGGCTATGGAAATGAATGGGATAAAATGAAAAAGGTCAACATTCAAATAAAGTAGATATGGGTAATAGGTTAAGTATGTGTGTGTGTGTTAGAGAGGTGATTGAGCTCATATTTTTTAGTGTCAGAGGTGAAATACAAAAAAAAAAATAAAAGAAAAATAAAGAAAGCATAGATGAAAAAGTAAATTAGTAGGTGTAATAAATAGTAAGGTCAATAATAAGTAGGAAATTATCTGACCTTCTTTTCATCACTTAAATAATATTTTTTAGTTTTAAAAAATATCGTTAATAGCAATATATCTTCATTCATTGTCATCAAACATTGTCAACTCCATTTACTACTCTAAACCTTTTATCTCTTCTTATACCTTTTCTGCTTTTTTTTTTTTTTTTTTTTGTTTCTCTGAACTTTACCGAATGACATGTATGTGTCATTTAAAAAAGAGGTCACACTTACATCATGCTAAATTTACAATTTATAATGAGACAAGGTTAATGATAATAATAATGATGATGATTTATATATTGATGTATGGGTATGAAATGAATGATTTTTGAATTGAAACAAAATAATGAATCGTTCTTTTTTTTTTTTCCTTTTGAACGGAAACAAAATAATTTGATTCATTTTAAATGAAATAAATTTTTCTTATTTCATTAAATTTATTGATGCATTCGAAAATTATACAATAACTATTTGTAAATGTATCAATTGAAATGCGAAAATTGTAGAATTAATTCTTAGAGAATTTTAAATGTGAATAAATTTGCATTCAAAAAAAAAAAAAAAAAAAATGAAAAAGCAGATATACAAGATATTTCATTTGTTATTATTTTTGAAATTATCAAATTAATAATTGATCATTTTGTTCTGTTGAAATCTTATTGTTCAATTAAAATTTTAATTAGTTCAATTTGATGTTATAAAAAACAAATACAAAACCCATTATTTGTTTTTGTGAACGTCTTTTGCTAAAGCAAAATTACTCCATTAACAATAGTGCTACACTATTACTAACTACCATAATTAGAGTATTAAAGTAGTATAAGGGGTTTAGATTAAAACAATTATGATAATGAATAATTATCCATTTCAAATTATGCATATTTGATTTCTATAAAGGAAATCTCTTCAACAACAACAACAACAATAATAATAACAAATCATAATCAGAATAGAGAAACTACTCAAATAGAAAAAAAAATGAAGGGAAATAGAAATAAACGAATATTTTACTAATATTTTTCTGACATTCAATAGAAAAAGTATTCAAGGATTGTGAGGACAGTTATTATTAATTGATGAAAAAAAGAAAAAACCAAATTTAAGAAAATTAAAATTAACACTGATTAAAATTAAATTAGAAACTTAGGACAACTGTTAACTTTGGTCGTTTATTATAAACCGGAAAAGAATGACTTTATGTAATTTTATGTAACTTTATGGATAATACCTAATAGTATCTGTTTAATTAACTACTATTAAAGATGAATGTACAATGCTTCTGATTTATTCCGGTATATGCTGGAATTTTGTAGCATACGTGCAACACGTGTTCCAACACGTTTGCATTGATTAACATCAAGTAAAGAAAACTTTTTCAAATGAGAAGTTAGCTGAAGCTGAAAATTAATAACTTATCATTACTGCTTTTAGCATTTCTAATGATCGACAAAATTTCGAACTGATTTTTCCGAAATAATTAATTTAAATAAAGATAAGAGAGGATATTGCTAGTGATTATTCTCTAGTGATCTTGAAACTGTGAAAAATTTATTCAATCATAATTAATTTAAAAATTTCGTCAATTCTAAATAACTAAAAAAAAGGAAGCAAAAGAAGCAGAGAAAAATATAAAGAAAAAAGGTAATTAATTACTCAATAATTCCTGTATTTTTAAAAAGCAAAAAATTTTCAATAAATTCTAATAAATGAAATTTACTAAAAAGATGAATTCTAAAACAGAAATGTTAAATTGTCTTTTATTCATTTATTTTTTCCATTGGAAAAAAAAAACCTTGAATCCTTGAATCCATAAAATTATATCTGTTCCGAAAATTAAAAGAATAATTCTTGTTTTGAAAAACAAAAAAAAAAAAAGAAAAAAAACTTTGAAAACTAAAAGGTTCAAATGGCAAATGCATTTCATAAAGCATTAATACAATGGATGATTGTCAACTTTTGCAATCCTACGGTAGAAAATAAATGTAAAAGAAAATTTGAGATTTACAAAAATTTTTAAAACTAACACATATCAATTGCTTGAAAAAAAAGAAGAAAAATGCAATCAACATAATCTCTCAGAACCAATGCCCCGCCCGAGTAAACTTCATCGCAACTTACCTCCCAAACACCGCGGATTAATAGCACGAAAATAACAGGGATTTAATGCGGCCTCTGCTCCCAAATTAAGCCTACAAAATCTCATTGCACATTTTACAGTAACTTACATCACACAGTGATTCCTTGGTTAGAAATGTTGCATATTGCTTTTTTTTTTTTTGTCCTATTTAATTAATTTTTTTTTGCAATATTTGAATAAAATTTTAGTCAAAAATTTGAATTTTCAAGAAAAAAACTTTTTAAAGTTTCTTTTATGAAATTTTGAAATTAAAACTACAAAAATTTTACTTTTCATCTACAAAAATACTTTGTTGTTTAATTTTAATATAATTGCTTAATTAATTACTTAAAGTTAAAAAGCTAATATATACATATAATATATATTTGCCTAATTACTATTTTACAAAACTTGACAAGGGTCACTATTAGGTCTAAAAGAAAAAAAGAATGAAAAACAAACAAAATATGAAATTTATTGATAAAAAAAAATTTGTAAGTATAAATTAAGCTTAAAATCACAAGTTTATATTTTGTTTGTAAAAACTAATTACTCAAATTTGAATTTCTTTCCAAAATATTTGTAAAAATTAAATTACTCAAATTTGAATTTGTTTCTAAAAAATTTTAAAAATATCAAAATTTATACAAATTAAAAAAATTATTGTTAAAAAAAATAAATAATACAATCAAAAAATTTGATTAAAAAAAAAAAAAAAAATTCAAGATCCAAAAAAAAAAAATAACATGAGAGTAATAATTATGAACATAATTTTTTAGTTTATGAAAAATATTTTTTTTTTTGAAATTTAATAATTTAACAAAATTTTATCAACAAGTAGTAATTTATTTCATCAAAAGTATTTGCATTTATTTTCATTCAATATCCTTCCTATAAATATTCTTCCGGAGTTACTATCTATCTTCCGGATTTCTTATCTTCCGGAAATTATTTGTTAGTAAATTGGCAAAAAAAGAAATGCCATTTGAGGCTAAAAGTTGATGATTAGCTAAAAGGCTAAAGGGAAAAGTTATGCAATGGCCAAATTCCATTCGAATAGCTCCAATTTCTCGTCTCAATTCTGCCTGTCCGTTTGGTTGAACTGACACGGCGGACGGTTCGTTGCAATTATTCAGTTTTTCGGTGGGCGGTATTTGTGGGCGGAGTGATCACACTGATCTCTGTCTCCTTTATGTCACCATTCATTTCTGCTACTACATTTATTTCCTTCTTCAAATCTTCCAATCATTCACTATTTTCTCATCTGTTTTTCATCCTATACCCTCGTAATCCTCCATTTCTTTCCCTGTCTCTCTCTCTCTCTCCCTCTCTTTCTGCTTCTTCACTATCATTCAAATCAAAAGCGGCTAAACTCTTTCATGTCCTTTTATGAAATATTTTGAACATATTGTAACGCAAAAAGATAGGCCTAAATATAGCAACTTATTTTGAACTATTTTGAAAATATCAAATTATTTCAGTCTAAATCATTCGAGTGTTAAAAAAAAAAATTATTCAGAGTAAATAAATCTGAAATGTAGCCTAAAATATGTAAAATAATATTGAATATATATAATAAATAAATTTGAAATTTAGCCTAGCTACTACTCCATATATCCTATATCCATTATAACTATCCCAGGAAATACACCAGTGCATATCTAATTTGATATGTTGCTATTAACAATGAAAAAGCTTCATAAGCAACATTTTATTCCAGTCCTAGAATGAATAGGAAAAAGATCAAAAAACATCTGATATCCAAGTTCAAGCAAACAAAATTTTTTTTTTTTCAACAAAAATTATTTCATTACTTTCATTTCTTAATTTTTCAAAAATTGCAATTTTTCTTTTTTTTTTTTTAAATGATAAGAAATTAAGCTAAAATTGTTGCAATTTTTCCATTTTTAATTTTATTAATTATTCATAAATTTATTTAAATTAATTACAGCAGGAGAATAAAAAGAAGAAAAAAATTGAATGCAGATTTAATTGACGAAAATATTACCACCGTATGTTTTATATATTTTTACAGTAATTCAAGTAATATTTTTTGAAAAGAAAGCAAGCAGATGAAAATTTCTTTTAATTACCTATAACAACTGTCTGTTATATGTTTGAAAATTTTTGTATGTAAAAAGATGAAAAGTGAAAATTAAAAAAAGAAAGGCAAAAGAAAGTAATTAGATTTGATGAGATGGACAGTAGCATTGAGCTGTTCATTTCAGTTAAATAAATTAACTTTTTGAAATGTGAAAAATTTTTGCAATATTAGAAGGAAGCGGTAATGAACCCATTTGATAAAAGGATTGAAAAAACAACGAAAAATAGAAAAAAATAGAGATGACCCTCATCAAAATGTGATCAAATAAATGCACGAGAGAGGGACATCTGCGCATCCACATTATTTACTTCATGAGCATAAGAATTTTGGCTTTCAAATTTAAATTTTTAAATCTCTCCTACAATAACATTTTATTTGATGGATAGAAATGAAAAGCAGGCACACACACCCATGTACACACATACACACATATATGCGCACATACAAAAAATATATAGCCAAGACTTTCTTGAAATACTTCAAAGTTTAGTTTATCTTTAAAATTTTAGAACTTTGCAGAAATTGTTTCTATTATTTTCTTATTTTCTTTTATTTCATACGATAATGAGAACCATATTTAAATTAATTAAATCATAATTAAATCAATTAAGTAATCCTTTGATTAATAACGCCGGCTTTTTTTTTCTCAACTTCTTTTTTAATTTCATACAATATTTCATTAAATTAATTTAATTATAGCAAATATGCAAACATTTTATAAAGTTGATGCGAAATAATCCTTGATTAATTAATTGATTGCAAATTTATTTTAAATTTCAATTTTTTTCTTTTTAACATTTTCATTTCTTTATTCATATTTTCTATTGGTTCCAATCAATTAATTTGTTTTTGTTTCTTTCATACGGTAGAAAAGAAGTAAGGTCTGCTGAAATACAATCATACAAAATAACTTTTAACTATCAATTAAATTAGACGAAAATGTTAAAAAGAAAAAAAAAATTTTTTTTTACATTTTTTTCAAATTTTTTACTTTTAGACGGAAATTCATTTCATACCTTTGAAATGTATGAAAACTTTTTTTTTGCTCACAAAAATACTTTCATTTTTTTGCCAAAATAAATAAACTAATTCAAAATTTACTTATCATATTGTATGTAACAAGGATACTGTAATAAGCTTTTTTTTTTCTTTCTTGTTTGCAACTGTTAATTTGCAACTGTTAATTTCAAATAGTTGTGGGAAATTTCCATCAGTTTTTATCTTTTAAGCAATGCGGAACAAACATTTAATAGATGATGATTATATTGTGTCAGTTTTTCGATGAAATAATCAGCAACATTTTAAATCATTTTTGCCATCTGTCGCCTGTCTCAACAATTTATCTTATCACTTCTTCACTTTTTCGTTTTTCGATTTCTTTTTTTTTTTTGGTTAATTTTTTTCACAAAAATATTTTGTAATCAGTTTATTATTATTTCGATTGCAATTAATATTAGAAATTGGAATAATTGAAAATTGATGATTTAATATTATCACTAAATAATTAATTGATAATGATGATACCAAGTTCAAATGAATTTCAATTATTTGCTTAAAAAGTTTTTTGAATGATAATGTCATGAATTTATTAATTTGAATGCTGACAAGCTGATAAAATGCTGACAATCAAATGTCAATAATATCAGTAATATATTTAATAGTGATAATAATAATGATAGCACAATGATGATAATATCGATAAAAATATTCCAAAAAAAAAAGTGTCAAATAATTTCAATAATTTTTGTCAGTTTTTATGAAATTGCATTTCATTTATGCTAGCATAAATGAAAATTTTTTAATTACCACCTATTTTTATTGTCAATTGCAATTCATACATCAAGTACGTTACATAATTGTATTTAAATGTTTTAATTTAAAAAAAAAAAAATAAATAATGAAAGATTAAACATTTATTTTCAGAATTTCTTTTTCTTTTCAAAAAGATATTTGCTTCAATATTTTTTTTAAACATCAAAAATATACATGAAGAGAAATTAAGTTTCGCTTCACGATGTAAGCAAGGGTAATTGAGTAATTGAGTTAAAGATTATTAAATTATTTGTTATATTTTAAATTTTTTTTTCTTCCGGAGCATAACTTAACCAAATGCAATTAATAATTGATCAATTCATATAATAATATTATCATTTCATATACATTTTATCCAACTTTAATGTTGTTATTGTATATTCTTTTATGTGGCACAGACAATGAAGAAAGAGATAAAGGTGGATGTGATGAAGAAAGTAGGAAAAAAGCAAACTGTAATTTTTGGTTTTTAAATTTTAAATTTAAATTTTTTCAAAAAAAAATAAAAGAAAAAGTGCACTATGTCTTAAATACAAAAAAAAACGAAATAGAAAGATTAATTAGTTGTGAAAAAGATTTGTTATGTCCGTATGTTAATACTACTACTAATACTAATATAATACTAATACCATTAATAGTAATAGCAATTACTGATAATGATCAATTTAAAAAAAAAAAAAGAAAAACGAAAATCCTACTATAGGTGACAAATGACAAAAAAAAAATTTATTCATTTATTTTTTTTCTCTTGCACAAAAATAACAATACCAGTTACTATGCCACACACATCTTATTTTATCCTATTTTTCAAACTTTTTTTTTGATTAAAAAGAATTTCACTAATTTCTAGAATAATTATCGCTTTTTTTTTGTTTTTCAATTTTATCCAATGAAATATATTTAGGTGACAAAATAAAAATAAAATATGTATGATAGTGCATTTTCACCTTCCTCTTTTCTTTTTTCAGTTTTTCCCACAAAACAATTGTTATCCTCATTTTAAACTTCTTTGAAACTTCTTACCTGTACTGTACTTTCATCATTCCACAGAA
>JBAMDO010000213.1:0-92098 GCA_037074765.1 Mansonella perstans | reverse complement strand
GTTTTCTGAGCAACTTCCAATTCGGAAGAATTTTGCATAACTGCATTGTATAACGATAAAGATCGTAGCATTTGGCCAATTTTTTGTCCATGAGTGCGATACTCATCCTAAAGTATTTCATTAAGATTTTGTTTAAATATTGAAAAAAAAAAGATTTCGTGGCAATTATTCATACTAAATAGGTATTAAATTTTCAGCATCATAGAACTTATTCGAAAAAATTACGGAAATACTTAACACCTAGAAAGAAGTTGAAAAATTTTTGGAAAATTTTTGAAATTTTGCTTTGTCTTTTGAAAATTTACAAAATTTACAACATAGACTTTTTTATCTATTAATCCTTCAACTGCTATTGGTAAATTTAATAATAATAATAAGAAATTGTTGAATTTAAAAGATTTTAAATTAACCTCATATAGTGCAAGAGTTGGGCTATGTTCAGCACATAAAGGAATTGTTTCAATACCTCCATCTCCTAAAATCGATGAATCGATGAAATATTTGATTGTTTTCGAATTAAAATTCATTGGACTGGATTAGTTAAAAATTCCGCATTAAATTATTACATCGTTTAGTATGATGGCATTACAACATTTTGGATAGAATACATTTGAAAATTTTGATGTAACAAATTATAAAGTTAGGAAATTAAATGAAATTAAAATAATTTACAAATGACAAAAAAATTTACCTAAATTTAAAAAAGGATAAACAGTCCAATCATTATAAGGGGTAGAAATTTTTAATTCTTGCCGAAATTATTCCTAGCAGTGATGTGAGAAAAAGCAACAGCAGCATACTTCAATTATCATTAAGTAAAAACAGCTAATAAAAAAAGTTCTGTAAATAATAGTGTTTTACAAAAAATAATCACAGATTAAATTATTATTTGATAAGTTTTCCAATACTACATTACGAATTATTTTCATCCATTGTAATAAGCTTTTGGAAAAAAAACGAATTTCAAGTGACATTTTTTGCAATCCAATGATATGAAAGACTGTTTAAACCAATTATTGAAGCTAAAATTTCGTTGAATAAAATTGATTTCTTTTAAATGGCAAACTTTGAAACAATCATGTTTGTCACGCACTGTCGTCATGAATTAGATAATGAAAAAAAATGAAACAAATTAGGATGATCGAATTGTTTTAAAATATTCCATTGAGCAAAATTTAATTTTTATTAAAACAGAGGAAAAGTAAAAGATATTTAAAAAAAGTCATAAAACAGGCAAAAAGTTTTTTCCTTTTTTTTGTTGGATGAAAACTATACCTGTAATCAAGTTTGAATTTATAAAATATTTCTTTGAACCTGTCCTCTTCATTCCTCTCCTATACTAATATGTATCGAATTTTAGATGCAAAGAGAATGATAAATTGCATTCGGTATAACCAAATAAAATTCGCAAAAAAAGAAGCAAAAGAAGCGAAAAATACAATGAAGAAACATATTTGCTTCATTTTTATTTAAAAAATATTGCATTTAATTGTTTTACATTTTTTTTTGAAAATCAAATAAATTTCTTTTAGAGAAAGAAACGGGTATACGGAAAGAAATCACCTAATATTTAAGAAATTACCTAATATCACTACTTTAATGTATTCCCTTCACAAATTAGTTATGAATTTATTAATTAAAAATGATTTTTTAATCATTTTTTCTCTTCTTTTTTTTGGAAAACATGTGGAACAAAAGCTATTTTTCCATTTTTTCCTGAGTTTGATGGGATTTTTCCCAAAAAGAGAAAAAAAAAACGAATAATTCTCAATTTGAATTATTCGCATATTTCAGGAATTTTTAATTTTTCGCATAATCAATTGTTTGTTGTCACAATCAAAAAAGATTTTATTGGTATACAGTCTTTGAAAAAGAATGTTTACAACCTTTTGCTTGACATGATGAAGCTGCAGTTATGCGAGAAATTAAAAATTTTTAAATTTTTGATTGCAGTAGTTCAGTATCAATCCTATATAATAATCTGAGTAACTGGCAGTACATTAAATGAAGTTTTTATGCCAGCATATTACATATTAATTTGAAATATTGAATGGCTAAAATCAATAAAAGAAAGCTACGTATAATAGAAAGATGAGAATTAATATTTCTAGTGAAGCACTAATTCTGAAAGATATTGAAATTCGCAAAAAGAAACACAATGAAGTTTACTTTCAGTTTGACAAAATTGAATTTATATTGTTAAATAAATGATTATCCATGAATAATTCTAATTATGCAAAATTTTTTCAATTCTTTCAGCCAAAAAAAAGAAGACAATATGTGATAACTAATTATATTTAAATTAAATGTCTTGCAATTAGCAATTTATAATATTTTATTTTATTGGAACCAAGTGTATCATTTGATATTGTAAATAACTTATTTTATTAGAATTAAAGCCTAAACCAAAGTAATCAAAACTAAATATGATTTTTTTTTATTAGCCTTTATCAATAAACTTCCGAACAATTTCATTACACATTTTTAAAATGAGTGCAGGGTGAAAGAAATTTGATAGGGCGAAAAAAATTGTTGTTCAATTTGTAATCACTCTTAATCACTTATTTATATTTAATTGGGTAAATCATGCTTTAGTGCCTTTTTCATTTCAGTTGAATTACAATAATTCATTTAATTTAAATATTCTAAAGAGTACTACACACCCTAAGAAAAAAAAATCATTTCAAAACTTTTCCAATTTTAAAGATGAATTAACAAATTAATATCACTCATCTATTCAATTTACTCATATTTTTTCAACCAAAACAAAAATTTTGAACTTTTACGAACTGCTTACATTTTCGCCCAGTACTATGCAATCTCCTTTTATTCGGTTTTCTCCGTTTCTTCATTCTCTTTCTTCTCTTCTTCGTTCTTTTTCTACTTGTTTTACAAGGTTTAAATTTCCTCTCCAGCATCAGCAACATATTTTTAAAAGCCAAGGAAAAAAAGAAAAAGGAAGTGAAATATATATCCTAGAAAGGCAACCTTACAATTTCGGGAAAAAAAAGGTTCATCCACAGGAAAGAGATAAAATCTACTATCGCATTTTATTTAAAAATTTATTCCAAAAAAAAAATTTTTTTTTCTGCCGAATTTCCTATTTATACTTTTATAACTCATTTTAGCATTTTATGTACTTTACTTGATGACATTTAATTATCAGCAAATAATTATTCTCAAATATATCAAATTTAACAAAAAAAGCAATAAAATGTGAATTATTTATTTCCGTTTTTTTTAAATTTAGAATTAAAAATACAATAAATTTTCTAAAGTTGTAAAAATTTAGATGAATAAAAAAGGATAAAAAAATGATTGAATGAAAAATTTGGATAATGAAATTTCATAAGAAAGATATTTTAAAGCATTAGCGTATATTGTTAAACGTGATGTGATGTAACTGCTTTTATTCAAATTGGGCTAAAATTTAATTCTGCTAAAAAGATGAAGTCAAAGTGGCACTTATAAAATTTTATTGTGCAAAAGGAAATTTTTGTTTCCATTAAACATTAGCTTCACATTTTTGCACATTTAGTCGGATTCGTTGGTTGCAGATTAAGATAAAATTTAATGACAAATTTAATAGAAAAATTTCCCTTTTTTTTGAAAAAAAATTTCCGAAAGCATTTAAATGAAAAAAAGGAAAACGGTAAATTTATTAAAATAAGACTTCCAAAACATTGAAAATATGTATTCAAATGGTTATTTCCACACCTGTTAGATTATTTCATTCATTTCAATTAAACTAATGAATCAGCTGTGTAACAAAAAAAAAAATTCAAAAATTCCACAATAGAATTTAAATAAATTCCACTAATTGAGTACTTTTTTTTATCAAATTATTTGCAATATTTTTTTGTCTCTAATAATCGTGATAAATAAGCAGAAGAAAAAAAATCAAAAAGCAAATTGATATCGCTAATCTGAATATTTTTCAATCACAGGAAAAACGAAGGAATTTCAACGGTTAAAATGACAATAAATGCATATGAAATTATTTATTCCTTATTAAAATCATTATTGTTCAGTTTCATTCTCGTTTTGCTTTTCTTCTCATCTTTAAAACGTTTCTGTTAGATCAATTTTTTCCAAAACAAAATTTTTTTTTTCAAAAAATTGATCACTGTTGCATACAATATATTTATCATATTTGCTGAATCGTTGCTTTTTTTCATAACAAATTCGCTAATACCAACTATGCTGTTATTGATTAATTGAGAAGGGATTTTTACTTTCCCATTAATCTCTAATTTCTCCCAAAAAATAAAAAAATAAAAATAAAATTTATAGAAATAAGCCTTGAGGATTTAACAAAAAAAAAGGCAAAAGGATTTCTTCAAAAAACGAAAAAACTTGTAGCTAGAAATATTCAAAAAGCATTTTATTATATATACCATATCATTTGAAAAAAAAGAGGCAGAAACAATTTCTTTTGATGCGCAAAACTTTTAACATCTAAAAAAGGAAACGAAAAAAAAAGCCAAGAATATCTGAATATCACCAAAATTTATGTAATTTTCTTTTCTTTTTTACAAATGTTGTTAAATTCCAACAAATATTTCCAGTACTTTTCAAAAGATTTTTTTTGTTTTATTTACTAATACAATTACCAAAAAGAAGAAAAAAGTGTTGGTTCTTCTAAAGACTTAAAATTGCAATAAAATTTTCTAATAAAATAGCAAATATTAATAGTCTAAAGCCAAAAGCACTTTTTTCATCCTTTTTTTAAAAGCTGTTGTTAACAAAATTTTATGATAAGCTTTCAAGCATTATTTATTATTATTATTGTTTATTACTATTGTTATTTTCTAGCATTATTTATTTATATTGCTGTCACCGTCATCATTATTTTATTATTATTGCTATAAAATTACAAAACCAGAGAAAAATAATTTTATAAATTTAAAAGAGGAGAGCAAAAAAAAAGATAAAATTAAAAACTTAAAATTAAATAAAGGGGGAAGGAAAAGAGTACAACTACAAAAAACAATGTTACTATCATTTTTTATCATTGCTGTTACATTTTTTGCTGTTACATTTTTTTTATCATTGCTGTTACAGTTAATATTATTTATTATTACTATCATTTATATTAAATATTATTAGAAGATGATAAAAGTAAAAGAAAATAAAATTGTGAAATTAAAGCAAGAGTGGAAAGGAAAAAATATAAAAAGGACAGATTCTACTAATTAATAATGAAAACAAGAAGAAAAAATTACATTTGTTAAACTTTTATGATATATAAATTTTATGGCATATTCAATATTTCATTTTCCTCTTCTGCCGCATCACCCTTGTCCATTTTCGAGATTAGTAAAGCCAAATTTCTTCAATCTGTTTTTCTTCCTTTTTTTTTTTGATATTTCCCAAGCCGAAGTGTCAACATTGTCGTCTTAAATTTACTTCCTTGAAAAAGAATAATAGCTTAAACCAAATAAAAGGAGGAAGAAAATGCGAGAAAGAGAATGGGAAGAGGATTGGAGCAAAAAAAAGGAAAAAGCCAAAGCCCAAGGCCTGATCAGTGGATGGGATTTCATTGCCAAAAGACTCATTGCATTTGCATTTGAGCGAAAAAAATTTTTCACCCCACACAGCCCTAATTTGATAATAAACCTTTTCACATGTTTATTAAAATGTTCAAATAAAATGAGCGAGAGAAAGGGAACTTAAAGAAAATCGACAGTGTTTTGATGTTTTCAATAAAGAAAAGTAATAACAATTTTCAAAACCTCTAAATTTCTTTTCTTATTTCTGTACTAAAATTAAATTTCACAACTTAAAATTAAATTTGACAGCTTTATTACTTATGCACCCAACCATGACATTTAAATCATTAAATGCTAAATGTATACTTTAATAATGATGATCGAAGAAATTTTCGCCTATTCTTATTCATTTCTATCTATATTAATAAAATAATGATATTTGAATGGTTAACAAATCAACTTTCAAACTGTCGCCAAATCAATCAGAATCAAGTGGTGCGAATGATAATGATAAATTTGACACAACAAGAACTGATCCAGGTGAATTTAAAAGAAAAATAGTTGAAATTAAATAAAATCAGACTTTAATTACTGATAATTAAATTTAATTTTAGATTAAAAACAATTTTTTTGCACTGATTAGATTTATATGTTATAGTGAAGCCACGAAGACAAAGGAATAATTAAATTAATTAAGTAGCAAAAATAACTTTAAATTAAGAAATTAATGGAAATAACTTGACAATTCACCAAAATATTAAAATTAAAAGTAAAATTTAATTGGAATTAACTGGAATTAAATAGATGAAGTAAAAAACCTGTTGTATTCGTCGAAGGTTGTGCATTAAGTTGAAAGGGATGCTGCTGTGGTTCTTGCTCTTGTTGCTTTTGATTGTTATCTGTTGTCGGATGTTTAACTGATGAAACCCGGAAACGGTTTAACGTACCACCGGATCCGGATAACATCTTCCTGATACCAATAGATTACAGCATATACAAACGTACACACACACAACACTAAAAACGTAATGTTACTTGTCGTCAGAAAAAAATATTAGTCAAGCAAGAGAGTGAGGAAACAAAGTATGGAGCAAGTGAATGAATGAATGGAATGAAATGAACGAGCGAGCAAACAAGGCCAACAAACTAATCAGCCAGCTGATGTTAGTCGTTGCTGCCAACCCTAACCAAAATGAATAAGTACGAGGGCAAGCAAGAAGAATTCCTAGGGTGGGGCCACAAGATTGGTCTTATCTACACTCTTAAAGATCCGCCAATTTTTCACCTGTATTTCTCTTAAAAATTATCTATTACAGAATCACAAAAAAAAATCACAATTTCTCATCCATCTTCAAATAAAACGGCCAATTACATTATTAGCCGATTTATCTTACCTAATGATTCCAATAAAATCGTCATCATTGATCTTACTGATCCATCAATCTATCAGCCTACCCATTCATTCACCCTTTCGATACCAATAAAATTGCCACCACAAGTGTATTATTATAATTACCGATCTATCAATCTACTTGTCTACCCAACTATTTCAAACCACTATCACGATCTATCATCACGGTTACCCGTTATATTAACTCATCCTATTTAATTTACTAACTCATCTTATTTAGTTTACTAACTCATCCTATTTAGTTTATTAATTCATCCTATTTAATTTATTAACTCATCTTATTTAAGAAAAACAATAGCATATTTTGATTTGAGTGAAAAATAAAAGCAGTTTAAAAGACAGAAAAAAAAGATGGAAAATAAGAGAATGATTTGTGATTTCTCAGTTCAAAAAAAAAACAAAATTTTTCCTTCCTATGAAAAATAAAATGTTTCATTTCACTAGTGACAATCAATCAATTTGTTAAACTTATTTAAAAAAAACAAAAATGTTTTTTTAAACTTGTTCACTTTTTCACAAATAATTTTGTGATAAGAAGCAAATTGTGAAATATTCATTTATAAAAAAATTCCTTGCATATGAATCACTTTTTACATTTGTAACATTAATGCTTTTGTTTTATTTTTTTCAATTTTCTTCAAAAATTTTCATTCCTCTTAAAAAACAACAAATGTCTTGGATAATTCTTTCACTTTACTTTTAAAACTCTTTCGAAATTGATTGGAACTTTACATTACTCTTTCTTTTTATTGTTTTGAAGCATTAAATAAATATTTTTTCTTCCAAATGATAAACTTTTTCGAATTTATTTTCCGAAATTTTTTTCTTGGATCAAAGATTTTTTTCGTTTTGCACCTCAATACAAATGAATTTGTCTGCCGTTCTTATTTACATTTCCTTATTGGTTTCAGTTTGCCTCAAAATTGCTTATCATAGAAAAAAAAATACGTCTTGAAATTACTTTGGAATTCATTTCCTTCCATGTTTTTTCCTTCTTTTTCTTTTTTTTTAAATACTAACCTATATATTCCTTTAAAAAAAAAGAATCATAACTTAATTAATAAAATAAAGTTTTATGGTGGACGGTATAATTTGATTAAATTTAATGGAATTTTAGACTGAGATTTTATTGGTCCGGGTAATTGTAGTTATTTAAATATAAATTATTCTGCATAAATAATTAAGTCTTTTTTCATGAGAAATGAAAGATCTTTAAATATATCACCCACTAACTGCTTTTTTTTCGAAAAATTTCTCAAATATAAAGTTTGTTTTTTTCTTCCAGTGTTAATTGAGATGTCAGCTGTACGAAACAATGCCCTCTTGAAGGTAATTGGAATTAAGATAATGTTCAAACGATGCTATTTTGTAAACAACATTACCAAGAAACAATTAAATAAAATAGTAATAAGAGAAAAGCATGTTCTTAAGCTAGAAAAACCAGACAATTTAGTTTTGATTCAAAAAAAAAAAAAAAAAAAAAACGCGGGGACAAGAAATTAGAATTCGAATAAAAACACGAATTATTAAAAAATTACTTGATGTTGCTGAAATTATTACAAACAGTAATTTCACAATAAACTAAACACTATCTAAATAAATTGAAATTTAACGCAATTTGTCAAAAAGAGTTTAATTTTTAATACATTGACAAATGGTTCAGAAAAAAAGAAATTCTCTCTCAGATAAAGCAGTAATATGTCACTGATAAAAATTACCAGTTTAACAATTTGTTTTAGTTATTTCAACTTATTTCAACAGCAATAAAAAGAAAAAAAATATTTCGGTTTTTTTTTACGGGACATTTAACTCTTCGTTTTTAATCAAACATAGGTAATTTTAGTAATTCATCAAACACCAGGAATTGTTTTCATCAAAGCATAAATGCATTAAATGCTTTGAAAACACAAGATGTCTTTTTTTGAAATATTAAAATATATCAAAATTTCATTTAAATTCTATAACATATGCTGCATCATGTTTCATACTTATTTATCTCTTTGCAATTTTACCTCTTTGCAATTATTTAGGTAAAATGGCGTCGAATCATCGCCCTGTAAATCTTTGAAGATTTCCGTTTTTTAAAAAAAAAAGTTTTGAATTGATAAAATGTTTAGATGAAGCGATGATACAATATTCTTTTTATGCTGAAAATCTTTAAATTCCTCAATTATAGCAAATTTTGACAAAAACTAATCATGAAAAAGTTTTTGTCATCGATTTTTTGACAAAAATTTAACGGATGTTGATTGTTGATGTAATTTCTTATGAGAATTTATTGATCACTTCCATTTAATGATAAGTAATAATCTGATTGCTTCATTTTACCACATGCCATTATTCCGTGTCTTTTTTGTTTTCCTCAAAATGAACAATATATAATTGGAATTTTTTTTTACCGGATTAAATCATATTGACAATTATGACGTTTCACAAGTTGTCGTCATGCTGATACTATAACAGCATACTGAAATCTTATTTTTATCAATAAATTTTCAAGATTGTGTTTTAGGTTTTTAAGTTAGCTAGAAGTTGAAGAATTGTCCGGATAATATTACATTGCTATAGCTTTCCAATCAGTATACATCTGTTTATAAGTTCCTTAAATTAGGGAATGCATGAAAAATCATTCAGAGAACATATGCCGTACATAACGCGTTTTTTCCGTGCAGTTTCACACATGATAAATATCAGGTATGAGATGGACGAAATGTTTCGGAATAATTGAGTGTAACGAATTTAAATCAGCTTTCCAATAATTCACTTTATTTTAAAACATCTATATATACACATTTATGTATATAAATATATCAACTGATCGATTTGTGATCAATAGCCTCTTGAAAAAAAATTCAGTAAACTTATGCTTAGTCTGAATGATTCTAAATCAGGAAATCAGCATTCAAAAACAAAATGTAAACTGCTCAACTTAATAGCCTGCTGGTTGAAATTTAAAATATTTGAATTAAATTTCACAATAAAAAAATCACGAGTAGAAATTATGCAACAAGTAGTTTAAATTCTTTTCTCGTCTCTAAATTCACTCAATATACTAAAAAGCAGCATTTCTGTCAAAGAAATAAACAAGCACATCACGAAAGTTTCAATCTAATATCTGGGGTTTTTTTTTTGTGTAACTGGACATTTTCACTATTTTTTCATTTTGTTTTAAAGCAAGAGTATGTAATAAATGTGGCAATTTTTGTTAAAATGGTTCATTAAAATATAGGAAATGAAACTGATTTGACCGTGTAATTCAATTAGTACAACATATAGTTTATTAATTGATTAAAAAAGATTGTTTAAAGTTTGTAATAAATGTATTTTTAATTTTTTTTTTGAGAACATAAATAAGGCGATTGCTTTAATTAGATATTTATCATTGATTTACAACCATATAAAATCGAACTATATTAATCTCAATTCTTCCAAATGAAATGTTCGTTTCTATTTAATGAAAAAATAAAATTGAATTGTACTTGTTTTCAATGATATAAAGCATATACATATGGTTTGAAAAAAAACAAATTCACAGTGATGAAAAATCTGAAGTTTTTAAAATTTAAATACACAGAATATGCTCTTTTCAAACACTCATTTAAAAAACAATTTTATTGCCAAAGAATGCATCTTTTAATTCATTTTGTTAATTGGAATGAGATCTATTTTTGCGAAAAGTTCTATTAAGGACAAATGTAAAATTTCTTCAACAGTTTTTTTTCATAATAATAATCAGAAATGAATAATATGAGAAATTAATGATCAAAAAATTAAAATAATTGTTAGTTTTTGTCCTGATTTCGTTTACTTCTCATTCTGATATTTTGATTTATAAATAAACAACTGCTTCGTACATACGTATATATTATAACACAGCCAATTTGAAAAAAAAAACTTAGAAGATTAACAGTCAATTGAATAATGATTTCTGTGTCCCTTAATTAATTTGAATGTTTTCCGTTTGAAAATTAGCTGGAAATTTTCATTTTATTTTCAATTTTCGTATAATTTAAATTAGCAAATCATTGTTCTAGTATTCAAGAAATTTCTCATCAAAATTTTCCAAAAAATTCGTTTTTTCCTAATTATATTGTAATTTAGAAAATCATTTTGATTTGTATTATAAAAAAATTGTCCTTCATCTGCTGTTAACATTAAGGAGAAAAGAGGTTTCGCATGATGAATTTATAAGATTAATCCAGCAATAACTATGATGTCGGAACCGACTGATTGTATTATATTTAAATCAAAGTCAGTTGTATAAATGTGTTGAAAGTGTTGAAAAGTACTAATGAAATTTTAAAATTTGTTAGCAACAACGTTAATGAACTACCATGACAATAATAATGATAAAACTAAAACATTAAGATTGGTTGGTTTTATGATAAGAGTATCCATTTACATTTTGATATTTATGTGGTGATGAAATAACGGACATTTAAATCGACATTAATTAATAATTCATAAAGGATTTTCAAAATTATAATCTGAGATAAATCGATTTTAAGTTACTTGTTGAAAAAGATAGTTCAATAATAAAGCAAATCACTAGACAAAATATTCATTCATCTTTTCTTGAATACTGATTAGCATTTCAATAATGAGGCATGTTATCTGTGCTGAATATTATTTGTAACTATCTGCACTGAGCATTGGTTATTCTGATTTACTTCGTAATTATTAACTATCATATATAATAATAGCAACAACATATGTGCAATTCGATTTATCTCATTTATTTGTGGCTGCGAAATATTAACTATCATAAACGATAGTTGATTATCTGAGGTTAATGTTGATTTGTTGTATGAGAGTTCAAAGTTCAGAATGAACATACATAAAATTCCAAAGTTCAAAGTAAACATCAGTGAAGAAATGTTATATAAATCAATAAAGTATGATAAAAAGAAGAAAAAAGAACACGAAGCTTACAATAAAGCAATGAACTTATTTCTGATAAAATTAGAAAACTTTTCAAAATTTTCAGATTATATTTCTATGATTTACTACAAATATTTCATTTATTATTCCTTAATTTAATCAATCCAAGGATAGGATTTTTGCTTCTTTTTTTCCGAAAAAACCTAATTTGCTAAAAAAAAAACGTTCATTATCGATTTATTTTAATAGGTTGATTTATTATTCATGGCTAAACTTATTATTCTATTTCAATAGATTGATTTATTATTCACGGTTGATTTATTATTCATGGCTAAATAAAAATAATTGCTAGCAATGCAAATTGTGGGAATTGATATCAATAATAATTATATATTGTTGATTGCTGCTACATTGTATAACTAATTATTTCAGTAATATAAATTCATCTATAACTAACTGTTTAAATAACATAAGTGAAAGAAGTTTAAAATGAAGTGAATTTTTGATTTAACTTTTTCACACATACAATGGAATTTTTTTAATCAAGTATTTATAATTTGCAATGAGAATAATTTATGAATAGCTTTTTCAATTCGAAATAATTTATAGGATTTAATTAATACAATTCTCATTAAGAAACACAAATTTTTCATTTACAATTTACGCTGCAGTAGTGAAATTAACTAACGATCGGAATGATTACCCGCGATAGTTTGGATATTATGGTTGATGTTAGCTAATGAAAAGTTGTTTATTTGAAAGATTTAGTGTGCTTAGGTGGTGGCTTCTATCATTCTTTCTTTCAGTGTTTCGATAGAAAGTGTTTGTTTGTTAGTGGGACAGACAAAATGTAAGCAATTTTTTTTTTCTGGAAGTATATATGGTTTGCAAAATGAAAACTGTTTCGATACAGTTTTTGATTTAATCAAAATTTTTTTAGTTTAATCAGATTTTTTCAATTAAACTTTTTGTTTTTCTTTTTTTTTTTTTTTTATAAAGATTTACAGAAATCTGGAAAACGCTGTATTATTTTAATGAGTGGTCATTTTTATCCTGATTTTTCCGGAATTTTGATAAATATAAACGATTACTTATTAAGTTTTGTATATCTTGCAGTTGACCAGCCGTTATTTTATGTTACATTGCTTACTTTATTATTGAACAGTTCATACTGTTATTCTGTTAACACTATGGCTTGTCAATCCGGTATTCGAGGTTTGTCTTTTCTCATACACTTAATTATTTCACCTGGGTCTGTATCATAATTCTTGAAATATCTGTTCTACAAGAAATTTGATCAATCCCTTAAAATTGTAACGAATATTTGTTAGATTTTTATTGGTTGGAAGAAATGAGAATGGAAGAATTTTTCATTAGCAACAGTAAAACTTCTCACTCAATGAAATGTTTTTTTTCATTGATTATTTTTTTTTTTTTTTCAGCAAGCGATAAATTACTGAGGTTTTTCAGTGAATGCAAATCGGGAAAGATAAGACTGGCAAAAATTGTTGTAAAAAATGGTAACAACTTTTGGTGGATTTTTTTTTTCCTTTTTAATGAGATGGAAATAACACAACCATTTTCTGTTGTGATAAATGAAGGGATTTATCTTGTTACTTCACATTAGTATTAGAAATTATCAATAAGAAGAATTTTTCAAAGCAGTTTACTTTTTATTTTACTTTATTTTTCTTATTTCTTCTCGTTGTCAAAATATTGAACCGTACTTTATATGCCTAATTTATTTCAGAAGAACTCTGTGTTAATTACCAGAGTAAAGGTACAACTGATTGGCGTGCCGATTTTAAGCGTCATTTGCCAGATTGCATTGACGCATTTGAACCATGCTACATTTTGTTTCGTATCGATGAATCGCATGGTTGGATTCTAATGAGGTTTTTTTTTTCAGTTTAGAAATAGTGCTAATTGTTGAAAAAGTAACTTATAAAGATGAGCTGTGTGACCACTGGTAAATTCGTGATATTTTTAAAAGATTTACAACTGTTTTAGTTATCCTTGAAATATTTCATTAAAAATCACGAAACAAAACTGGGAAGGCGTATACTGTCAGCAGGATAATTGGAAATTTGATTATGATAGCAATTCTAAAAAATCTATAACTATAAATTTATTACAGCTTTGCCGATGATCGTGCTCCAGTTCGTGAGAAAATGGTTTTTGCTGCCACATGGGCTACGTTCAAATCAGAATTCGGACAGTCTAATATTAGGCACTAAATTTATTTTTTTCCTTACTCAATATTTGCCGAATTGTAAACTGTTGGCTCTGGAATTGTCCCGGTGGGCTGTCGATGACTATTTTTCCTTTTATTTATTTTTGTTGAAAATTGCAGATACGAATATCATGTGACAGATAAAAAAGAAATGACATTGGAAGCATTTGAAAAATGGCTTTCGAGTAAGGAAGGTCCTGGGCCTATGTCGGAGCTTGAAAAAGAATTTTATAGTGCACATCAGGAGCTCAAAGTAACTTCACCATCAATCGTTGCAGCGCAAACTGTTAGAGGTCAATTGTAATGCCTTACTTTTAAATGCGAAGGAATATTATGATCACATTTACCCATTTCTGTGTTCTTTAGAATTGATCTTCATGCGAGAAAAAAATGCATTTGTGTGAAATTTATGAATCAGTTTTCAAGTTCACTTTGGGAATATTACTTATAGGGATTTTAAATGTTTATGGAACATTAAACGTACTCTTTTAGGTGTTTTCTTCCCAGTGGATCAGGATGCTGAAGAAGAATTACGAAAGTTAGCTAGACATACAGTGAATTATGTTCAGTTAGCTGTTGATACATTGAATGAAGCAATCAAACTGGAATGTTCGAAAACGTCAATCTTTCCTGAACAGTTGAATGAAGTAAATTATTTCACTTTTCTCGCATCGTCTAAATTTTGGATTAACGCTTATCATTCTGATTCTTTATACAAATGGTAACTAGTTTTTGTGCCCACAAACTCTTAACTCTCAGATGTATAATTTTACTGAAAACAAGCTTCGTTCCTTCGATAATTATCGATTAATGAATGAATAAAGTGAGTGCAGTGAGATGGCATCACAAGTATTTCATGACACCAGTGTTTGAAGATACACTGCACTGAATTACCGAATAGTCTGTGTATTTTATGCTTTGATAGCAACGTTTTATTTTCAGGTGATACCTCAAGACAAGCCGCGATACCACTTCTATCGTTTCTGTCATACATATGAAAGTCAGGATTACGATAGTTTATGTAAGTGTGCATTCTATAACTCATTTTAGATATTCGAAGATTTTTATTTTCTTGCGGAATCTGAGTTCATGTGAACTTGTTTTACATTTAGAACTCATTTTGAATGTCGCATTTGAAAAAATTTTGAGCCTTTTTTATCGAAGTGCGGATGTAGCCCTTTTTTGACGCATAAATTTCGTTGTAATTTAATGTTTGTTTCTTATATCTTCTACAGTTTTCATCTATTCTATACCATCTTCGGGATGTACAATCAAGGAACGGATGCTTTATTCAAGCTGCAAACAGCCATTTTTACAAGCTGTTTTATCGACTGCAAATCTATCTCCGGATAAAAAGGTTTTAATTTGGAAACAGTCTGAAATTTTGTTAAGATTAACTGCAGATGATTAATTGGATAAATAAAAAAGATTGACGTTGTGTTCAAAAAAAAGGTTTGCAATTTATACTGGTTTTTATACCGCAGAGATTAGGGTTGAACACGAACAATTTGATTATAGTTAATAAACTAGAATTACACTGAATGGTAAATGTCGATAACCGTGTTATTTTTATTAGTTAGCTATTTTTCTGTTGAATAAAAACGTATGTAAGTTTTTCTTTTCAGATAGAGATCGACAGTAAAGAATTGTTATCATCGGATATTCTCATTGATTATACTCATCCAGTTCCACATGTGGGAGGAAAAAGTTTTGCAAAACCACCTGGACCATCGCAAAGAGGAGCGCGACGTGTTACTAAAGCAGTCGGTTAAAATTTCTGTCCTTTTTATTTTGCATCATTTGTGTTCTGTAAGAAGTCTTTCCTGCAACTGTTATTTTCTAGTGTTTTCTGCGTGACCATCATATATGCATTCTTTGTATCCAAAGCAGCTCGGCCTTAGTAGTAAACTGATCCAAAAAGAAAAAAAAAGTCTGACCATCCTATTCAGATATTTGGTTTTGAACATCTGCTAAAGCAAATATTAATAATGCTGTATTATCTTTAATCTTTCTTTCTCATGTTGTATCTCGATTGAAATCTACTAAATAATGAAGGGCTTTCACAGTGATCTCCATTTTATGAGATCTGCCCACAAGCAAAGCGTATATATCCTGACATCTATTTCCTGGTGATATATTTATCTCTGTGGTTCCAGCTGTAATCTATCACCGTCATCGCTCATGCGTACCTTGTTTCGAAGGACTGAAATGGTTTTACTTGTCGGATAAAATTAATATAATGTTGCAGAGTCGAATGTAACTTTGGTTATAAATACTCTATAGATTTAATGTACTTTTCCACTAATTGTATTTCTTAATTGCTTTGTTAAAAAACTATTACTACATTATCAGATGACCATTGAAATGTTTATATTAATACTCTTTCTTTCTCTTTGCCTTTTTCTATTTTCGACATTTTTATTGCTTTCAATATTTCTGTATGACAGTTTCTATTATTATTATTATATTATTATACAGCTTACAGTATATTTTCTTAGATTCTTGTGCTGCATTATGGGATGTTTTGATTCGAAAAAAATAAGTTTTCTGAAACTTAACTGATAGAAGTCTTCATATTTGCAAGTTAAAGCATCGGAGTGATTGCGCGTGTGAAATTATTAAATTCATTCTCTTCAGTTTGTTCGCTTTGCACTGAATGCTATGACCTATTACAATGGAAGTAATTTTCAGATTTTGTAAAACGTTCACTGAATAATAGATTGGATTATTCCGTTGTTGAATAATTTGAGTAATTTTTGCTCTAAAATTTTGCTTAGGAACAATTTACAGCTAAATTGATAAGTTCAAGTTCATGATACGAATAAAGAACATATAAGGACTCTTTATTTGTTAATGTACAGAATGGCAAATTTTACCTTACAAAATTATCTAGAATCGAGCGAAATTTAAAAGCTAAAACACGGAAATAAGAAGGAAGGAAAAAATTATCTGGAACAGCTTATCTGAATAATTGAAACAATGCTAGAAAAAAGCATGTTAAAAGTTGTAACGTAGGCGGTTTGATGCGTATTCCTCAGAGAAAAATTTGGTATCATATAAGATTTAAGCATATTTCGCTATCACTTTTGATTGATTTTACTGGATTAATAATAGAATGACAATTAGCAATTATTAATAATATAGAAAAGCAAACAATTTTTTTATTGAGAATTGAATCGGGAAATTGTTTTTTTCGGGAGATGCCGATAAATTTCTTATATTTAATGAACAGTAGTATTTGTCGTTGTATCGGTTACAGTTTTCTTTTTATAATATTTTGTGGTAACGTGTCTGAAAGGAAAGTTTCTTTATTTTTTTCTTTTTCATGAATTACTAAAGGTTGTCAGTAGGTGAAAAGATGGTCACTAGACATTATAAAGTATTTTAAGTTAGCTCATAGCTCTGTAAAACTTTTAGCTAAATTAAGCAGCTTTATTGCTTTCTCTAATATTAGATATCTTCCTTAGTTGGATTGATTTGAATGAATTTAGATTCAAAATGATTTTCAAACACTTGAAAAATTCGAACTTTTCGAGATCAAATTTTAACTAAGACAAATTAACAAAGAAATCATTCATTACCTGGAAATCACACCAGGTTCAAGTGCTTTCTCAATAACGCGCCTTTCTTCTTCTTTAAGTAGCGTACTTTCGCTATTCGGATTAAGGCTCGTTACAATTTCGCGTTTATACGTTACAGGTTGACCATTCTTGTCCACATAATTGCCTTCCAAACTTGATTCCGTATTTGCTACTGTACCTCGAGGTAATACCTATAATAAATACCACATTAAACAAAATGAATTTTTAAGGATATCAAATAATATAGCAATTTAAAATTTAAAAAGAGTATTTATTTCTTTAGTAAATTATTCTATACTATTAAATTTTCCAAAAAATTTAAGGAAACGAATCGTTATTTTTAACAATTATTTATTATACAAATATATAAGAAAAGAAATTCTGCATTTGTTTGATAATTGATTGATTAAAATGATTTGTTAATATATGAATGTAATTTGTACCCATCAAAACATAATTTAATTAATGAAAAGAAAAACTTTTTAAGGAATAATAAAGAGCTATAAATTTTTGTATATACAAATATGCGTTTTATTTCAAAAGTAAACAATTTGAATTGTTTATGATTCTTTACGTAATAACCTGAACAGAAATCGTACGTTAGTTTTAGAAATGATATTTATTGATCGGCGATCAAGCTGACATCTGCATCTATACTATTTCCATCAATAGAAATAGGTTTCAGATTTTATGTTATTTCTATTGTTCATATGTGAATTTTTATTCCCTTTCCTAATATTGTTCCGTTTATGTATTTTAAAGTATATTTTTCTTTGTAATTACATCAACCAAAATAAAAAAACGTAACTAATTTCATGCCACTTCATCTAAAATTTAAATGAATTTAAAATGGCATATTCTGGGAAAATACTGGAATAACTTCAATGATCTTGATAAAATTACGCTATAATTTTGAAAAAAGAAAAAAAACAAAGTGATAAACAAGTGATCAGTAATAAAATAACGTGATACCTCAGACATTTCAGCATGTCGATTGAAATTACCATCACCCTGTGTGATGGATACAACCGAGGTATTATAGGGTGCAGTGGTTTCGTGATATGTTTTTCGTTGATAGTTCATTTTTTCGATAGCATAGTTTTCGGATGGATTGGATACCGATAATGCATTTGCATTGATCGGTTTATTATCTATTATTCTTTCCGTGGAATGTTCATGGATTTTTTGTTCGTAACGTGAACTGTTATTTAAAAAAAAAGAAAAAGTTAAATTATCAATATTTACTTTTACATGAGGATTTGAGAAATCAAATTAGATTTATTTAAATGATGCTATTACTAATTATGGATAACAGAATTATATGTTTTTATTTTTCGATCTTAAACAAATCCTTCCACTCAATCCAAATTTCAGTTAAATTTTGTACCTCTGTGATTCCCATTTGGACGACTGTTGCTGAGTACTGGATGATACCGGATAAGGTGATCTAACAGGTACAAAAGTATTACTTAGATGAGTGCTTTGCGTAACTGGTATTCCACGCTCTGGCATATATTGTTGTTGTTGTTGTTGTTGACTGTTTGAATAAGAGGTATGATATTGTGCATAATTCCGTTGCACACTTTCCGGACCACCAGTAGCACTATCCATATTTGTTGTATAATGTGTCTGTGATACGAAACCATCATAATCACCGATTGATCTACCATAGTTATGTTGATCGCTACGATAATCCGTATTATGGTAGCTGGTTTGGGTAGCACTACCAAATTTGCTACTTTGACGATTCTGTCGATCAGCTTCACTTTGCCATAAAGCATGCGTCTGGTTAGCCCTATTGTACCAGTATGGCGGTTGTTGTGGTGGAATCTATAAAACATTCATTTGAACTAATGAATATCACTTCTATAAAAATTTTTATTTGTAAAACTTTTAATTATATCAGATATTAATTTCTTTGATTTTTGCGAATAAAAGATGGAAATAATATTACATTTCGTATTGCAATTTACTGAAAGATTAATCAAAAAAAAAATTTTAATTTATTTTTGTATGAATTATTAGAATATTTCGCGCGAAATTTCTACGCATCCTAACAAACCTTTGATGAAGGTGGAATTTGTAAACGAGCATCCGTATTTCTTGCTTTATCTTCCCAAATATTACGACGATCATTAACAATACGCGACCATGTCGGCTCATAATCATACATCTGAAAATTTTATTGATCAAAGTTTTTTAAATAAAAAATTTATTTATTAAGTCTTATCATATCATCTTTCCACTTGTTAGATTAATGTATTTTTAATTAAGCAAAGCATTTCTTGTTTTCTTTTTTTAATGGGCAAGTGCTAATATATATTTAATTTTAGCTTGGAAATTTTTTAAATTATCAAAATTAATGCTGAACTTTTTACAAAGTAAGTCAATCAAATATCATTTATTTGAAAAATTTTAGTTTAAAAGAAACTGCAGAAGAAAACAAAACAAAAAACGGAAAGAAAATTTCAAATAACAATTGACATAACAAAGTCATAGTTAAGTATTTTATTCAATGTTAAATATCAGTTTACACAGCAAATAGTATCAAAAAAAAAGTTTTTACCAAAAAACGATTGAACATAAAGACGAGTAAAGCGAAATTGGTTAAAGGTATGGTGTAAGATATGTATTTGGACGAAAGCATGAAAAAGATTTAAATAGATAATGGTAGAAGAGAATAAAAGCAGAAACGGAAGCAGGAAGAATGGAACAAATACAGGACCTGGGAACGGGTAAGACGAGGGTCCGACCTGTTCTTCCAATGGTTATGCTTTTCGAAAGATTTTGATTGCCATTCTGGGGTCATCAACCTCTTTTGAGGAATTAGCGCTTTATCGTTTAACAGTGTCTCAATTGTCACCTCTTTTTCGACGTTTTCATTGGCCAATTCATATCTTTCTGTTGGTGCAGCACTTTGTGATCGAATCCATGGTCGTACTGCCTTTGTACGTGATGTATTACTGGAATCAATACCGATACGTTTACCAGTATTACCAGTTGATGCATAGTTGGTAACTGCTTGTGATGTATAACCAGCAATGTCTGTTGACTGTGGAAACGTTCCATGAAAAGATGGCGGAGTAGAATATATTACGTCATGTGTCCTTGGTGTATTGCTTCTCCTGTGAGTAGAATGATCTGCTTTTGCTGATAAACTAAATGTTGTTGGTTTAGGTGTTTCTTCTTGACGATTAACGGTGCGATGGTGATGAGTAAAACCAACTGTAGGTCCAAATGAGGTACCGAAATTGTGGTCAGGTTGTTCGTTCTTAGGAAGATGTTGATTGGATAGCGTATCGCCAACTAGGATATCAGCAGAAACGTAATCAACGTTAGGTGCCACTTCAATATTCATCGCATCACGTTTCAACGAAGCATGTTCAAATTTGGAATGTAAACGACGTTGTTCGGGTCCATGCCCATGATATGGACCACTTATCTCTACCGCACCTTTACGAAAATCCATGCCACCCATTTCATATCCAGGACTTGTCTTATGCTCATCATGATTTTTCCGGTTCTCTCCATAATAGATGTAAGACGATGAATCCTGCGGTATGCGTGATCTGTCTACATAATCTAATCCACCAAATTCGTATCCTCGTTTCGATGATCTGTAATACATTTTTACTGTCACCGAAACCTTTTTCTTTTATTCATACTTTTTTGTACTTTTTTTTTTGCAAATTATTTTTACTACTTTTATAAATGAATCTTTTGAAATTCTCACTTTTATGATATAATTAGTTCAATATGAATCTTAAGCTTAATTAATTAATATCGTGTACTTTTCATCATTTCGTTTCTTTGGATACTGTAAAGTGGAGTATTGAGGTGCATAATACGGTTGTGCAGCAGAAGGTGTTGCTGAACGTGCACGTTCACTTCGATTACGTGCTGTATGTGCCCAATATGGCTCCTAAAAAAATAGATTTCTAATTTTCATTGAAAAAATCTAAAGTAACTTAAAAAAAAATGAATTCTGAATATTTAAATGCAATCTTTCAAAAGCACAAACAAATGAATAATTAATTTAAAATTACACATGTAAATATTATACCACATATACCTAATTTACATCAAAGCTAACATTACTTTTCACTAACAACAAAACAAAGATGAAATAATTTTGCTGATATAGCGAAACCTGCAGTGGTGGAATATGAGGAGTTTCCGCTTGCGCTATTAACTCATTGAAATGTTGACCAAATGTATCATTCTCACCAGCTCTTATTGCTTTCAATGTTTCTGATATTTCCGGATTAAAATGTCGATCACTAGCGCCAAGCGCATGATCGGGTCCTGCACCAACTTGCTGCTTGTATTGTTCTTCTGCCGCTTCACTAAAATATACATCAATTTAGAAATTTTTTTTATTGACAATAAATATTACCATCAATTTTTATCGTGAAAAAATTCAGTCATTCATATAACAGTTTTTATAGCAATATTGGTTTTTTTTTTTAAAAGTGTATGAAGTACTAGCATACTGGATACCGTTTCATTTTAACTATTCATCATTTATAAAAATAGTTGGCTTCCATACTATTACTTACTAGTTTTGAGAGAGGTTCGCTAAAAACTTGGGGTTTTGAATTTGAATAAAAGTTTCGATAAAATTTGAAAGACAAAATAAGTTTTCAAATGTGCAGAAAGGGAAAGTGATAACGGAATTGATTTGCTAGAAAGTAATCTTCAAAAGATAATAAAAATTTATTCAATCCTTTTTA
Source organism: Mansonella perstans (assembly GCA_037074765.1). Lineage (NCBI taxonomy): Eukaryota > Metazoa > Nematoda > Chromadorea > Rhabditida > Onchocercidae > Mansonella > Mansonella perstans. The sequence continues at coordinate 69,767 of JBAMDO010000213.1, read as the reverse complement.
ATTAGCTGAAAATGTTTCTGCTTTATATTGTCATTATTTTACCTTTTCTATCTTTTTATAATTTCTGAACCAAAAATAATGTTTTTTTTTTTTAAATTTTCGAACTTCAAAATTTTTTCGACAGTTAGTAACAATAATAATGACGACGTTCTTAATGATATTACGTAGTATTTAAAATGTGGCACTTTTTTCCATTTTATTTTATATTTCCAAAAAATTAATAGAATTACTGAAAGAAACGGATGAAAGCTATCAATTAAATTTCTTTTTTTTCTATAAAAATGCTTTAATTAAGTGGAAAATAACAAAATAAGAAGAAAAATAACAGCTGTTTTCTGGATGTCTTTTCAGAAAGCCCACCTTTGTCGTTCACACTTGTGAAACATCAGGAAGTTAAAAATTAAAAACAAAAGTTATTCTTTAAAAAAATAGCAAATTATTTCGTTTTTTCAAATTGCTTTTTCTCCTAGCTTTTTTTATTAGTTAACTTGATGAAGTTTCAAAACAAACAGCAACAAAATACACTAAAATGTGCTGCGGTAAAGTGAACATCGAAGTATCTGCAACAGTTTGGTCCAGTTTTTTCACTGATGTAAAATGATAATTCTATTAAATCATGATCACTATTAAGATAATAGCATTATTTAATGGTAATTATTATTAATATCAAAATAACGATACTCTTTGATGGTAACCATCATCATTATTTGAAAAAGGTACTGTTTAATAGTAAAATCATTGATGCCTGCAAAAAAAACGCCACTGTTACAGCACATCACGCACATGTATTGCAGATTCTCATTAAGTTTATAATTAAAATAGCTGTACCTAGTAATCATTCTAGCGACAACAAGAAATGTTTTAAATTCTTTAAATATACTCAATTATTGATGAACATTGAAGTAGTCGGAATAATAAAGTAGCAAAAAAATCACAGCATGAACAAAAATTTTTTGAAAAATTTTGAGTTAAAAAACGCTTAAAACCGGTCAAAATTTTTAGGTAATATGTAAATTTTATGCATCAAATTTTGCTTAATAATTTGTTCAAAAAACAAAACAATTACATAATTATACTAAATACATTTTTCCTGAAGATTTGTTTCTAAAAATTGATATGTTTGTGATTTAAAAATAAAAAAGGAAACGTTGATTTAATTCTTCCAGGAAATAAATTGCGAAAAAAAAATATAAGGATAAAATTTTTTTTTTCTCGAAATACAATAAGCTATATAAGTTCAAACTTCAGCGTAAATTTTTTTTCTAAATAATTCATTATTATTTGATTTAGATTGAAATATGGCAATGAAAGCTAAGCTTTTTGTTCTTTTTCTGTTTAGGCTTTTTTTGTCGATCAATCTATACTAGTATTACTGAACTAAATGATTCATCCATAAGATGGAAAGGTTTTACATATAACATGGACCCATAGACATATACAATATTTCGAATGTTTCCAAAACTTCTAGTTTAATATATTTTCAGTATATTGAATTACCTTCTTGTCTCGGATTATGCAACCTCTTTTTGCATTTGTTGCAGCAACATTTAAATTAAAAAATATGATAAATTGATAAGAATTAAATTATTTCAAATTGTAAAAATATATTTGTATCGTTCAATTTCAATAATATAAAAAACGAGAAAAACTAATCGATTATAAAACTCATCTGATCCAAAATTATGACACGAAAAGGAAATTTATGGTTATAATTTAGAAGATTCAAAACAATCAAGGTTTCAATGCTAGATCTTTTAAAACTAAAATTTTTGATTTCAAATCAAAATTTAAATCTATAAGCTAAATAAAATTCAACTAATAAAACATATAACAATTATATTTTAACAAAAATTTTGTACGTTACAATTGGTGAAACTATTAATATAATTCAACATCATTCAATATTGTAATATTGTTTAACTTATTGAATCATAAAATAATTGATGTGCTGATTAAATTTAACAATTTTACTATTAATTCAGTTTATTGATATATAGTGATAAGAATGCTTACCGCGAATAAAGTGGCATTGGCGTATTGTATTGTATATTAGATGGCATAATCGTTTGTTTTTTCCGTCTTTTTTAAAAACAAAAATAGGTAAAGAATTAAAATTGTGAAGAAAACGGGATTATGAAAAGAGTGGTGGTAAACTTGTCGCTGATACGGTAAAAATAAATGAAGGCGATTAGGATGATATGGAAGCTGATGTTCTTGTTGCTATTTCTTTTTTCCTCGAGTTGTTGCTGATGTTGCTGTTGCTGCTGCTGTTGGTGATACTAGTCGAACGCTGTGCTACTTCAACATTCAATCAGAATAAAATTAGAATTGTTTTTTGTGGATTGAACAGATAAATGAAATGGAGAAAGGATGATGAGCGACAGGCGTGGTGGATCGGATCAGTCAATGAGTAGGTAGTTCAGATGCGTGCGTGTCTGTATATATATATATATGTTTGTATGTGTGTGTATGTATGTGCGTGTATGTGTATGTATATATGCGCGTGTACGTGTTTGTATGTATGCTATTTTTTTCGAAATTTGCCCTTCATCTCTAATACATCATATCATTATATCATATCCGGAAACCTGAATCACTTCCAGCGAAGTTTCATTTCAATTTATTTCGAACTTTTTTCGTTCGATGATAAAAAAGCCTTTCAAACATTACTAATCACTACTTAGACAAAATACTGAGAAAAAAAATGTAAAAATTATAAAGGGTGAAATTTAATACAAAATTTTATTTCATGCAAAATCTCCGATACTGTTGGATTTTTAAATAAGAAATAGTAAGAATTATTATTCTGGATTTCAAATATACGGATGCATTAAAATATATGCATATGAATTCGAAGTATTCAAGAGATACCAGGATACCGGAAAATTATTCAAAAGATGCCGGATGAACACATTAATTTTTTTAGGATAAAACTCTTTCATTCAAAATTTTATCATATATGATATTATGTTCGGAATTTATATTTATGCTTCTTTTTACGTTACTATTGAATAGCATAAGAATTTCCTCAAAATTTTAGAAAATTAACTAAATTTAGACCAATAAAGTTTAAATAAGTTCAAATATTAATAAGGAAAATCTTTCCCGTTTCCCTTACTAATGCGTCTATGCAATGATAAAAAATTGGTAAGTTGTTTAGTTTTCTGAATGATTGTTTGATAGTTTCAGTATATCCCACAAATAACGCGTGTAATTATATCCCACAAATAACGCGTAAATGCTCATCTGAATATAATTAGCTAATTAATTGAATAGTTACCTTCAGGTAATATATTAATAATGCATTGAAATTCCGCATGACAAATGAAAAAGTTATTTAGTGGGAAGACGAGCAAGATCAATAATTTTTTGCAACTTAGATGGAAATTTCAGTTTTCAAATATATCAAAAAAAGCCAAAAATTATAAGACCAGAAAACAAAAAAAGCAGAGAATTAGAAATATTTTGTTTTTGTGAAAATAATCGCTTGAAGAAAAGAAAAAATGAATTAAATTTATTGTTGGTAATTTAAAACCTATAAAATTTTTTTTACTTTTCTAATTATTTTTACTACTCAAAAGATAAGTGGACATTTTTGATTGGACTTATTTTATGCATGCAAGCGAAATTTATTTTAGATTTGATTTTTTAGTTCGAAATGATTTTTTTTTTTTTTGTATATCAGAAGCATAATAATTATATCTTTGAATGATCAGGATGATTTAAAAATTAAATAAAAATTTCCACTAGCACTGGAAAAACAACGCATTAAAGAATGTAGCAATTTTTTTCTTTTTTTTATTCTATTATGCTTTTTCAAGTTACACTCGACTAAAATAAGTTTCAATTTTTTCTGAAAAAATAGCCGTTCACATTTCAATTTAATTATACATTCTGAAAAAAGTACCCTAAAATATTATGATGATTGTTTTGACAAAATATTTTCTCCTAAATTTATCAATATGCACTAATTTCTGGAATTTTTTGAAAATTTTTTTAAAACTTTTTGAAATTTTTTCATTTTAAATAGTTCAAAATGCATACTTGTTATAAAATATATAGGTTGATAAGTTATTTTCAAGAAATATGTTGCGATTTCATTAACATTAACATTAACACTGTTGGAAATTCAATAGTTGAGACATTAGTTTTTCAAATAATGCTTGAAACGTTCAACTATCCATTTTAACGTGATGGATATATTGCTTCATTTGCAGTAATTTTTAAAACAACGCTATCGATAGTTCCTACTACTACTACGTTACTTCTTTCTATTCACTGCAATGATTTCAATTGTTCTTTAAACTTTTTGTTTTCGACATGAGTCCATCAAATTATATGAAAATTTTAGTCCGAACAAGCAAATTTTACTCATTTTAATATTCTTATTCATTTCGGTCATTATGAAGAAATTTAGCGGAATTCTAACAGTTACTTAAGATGATGGTGATGGTTATTAAGAAAAATACACTTTTAATAATCACTTAAAAATATTGAACTAAGCTTGCAAATATCAGGAAGCATATTAAAATACATCAGAATTTTATATTTTATATCAATATTACTGTTAAATTTAATTTGCAGTGATGAAACAGGCCATGATTTATCAATCAAATACATTTCAGAACAATCCTCCTTTAAACTTATCAATTTCAATTTTTGCTTTTCGAAAACCGCCATTTATAAAAATCACTTTATTCTACGTGAATACCAATTAACAATGGCATAATGAATGAAATGGCATGAAAAGTATTTGATTATTTGAATTTTAATTCTGAAACTCTTAATTATCATTGAAATTCAAGCAAATACTTGTGCAAATTAATGTGTGAATGATTAATAAATAAAAGTTCTTTATGGCATGCTTTTTAAACTTATCAGTTATGCTGATCAATTTATCACTGTTCGTCTTCAAACAATATATTTTTGATTGAACGAATTCTCGGAAAAACTTCTATTATTGCACGCAAAAAGCAAATATTTACCATGGATATTTTTGTCTATTTAGCAGATCTTTATACATTTGCAAATCTTCTAATGGAATTCAGCATTATTTTAATTCAGCGAATTCGATTCATGATTTTAATTCATTATTTCTCGCAACTTTTCATGATCGAGTATATTTTTCAGATGTAAATGATTAAATTTAAACAATGAATCATCTCAAAAATCAAATAAATTAAATAATTGAGTATTGTTTATTGGTGTAAAAATGCATCTCTCATTCATTTCTGTAAACAAATAATTTAAAGTAGTTTATTTATCAACTTTTTATCATCTAATAATCTTATCAAAAATGAAAAAAATGCTGTAGCCTTAAAGAAATGGTATCATCACAGAAATATTTCGAATTTCATGAAAATTATTCATTCCCTGGCAACATTTAACATGCCTTTCCGCCCCGTCTTTTTTTCCAGATATTACTTACTGCTGATTAAAAGTTGATAGGGAATTTACTAAAATTAAAACAATGAAAGTATCGAACTGTTATGGGATAATAGAATTAAAATCACTACTGTTATTGATAGTTATTACTGATATATTGAAATTTTATGATCAAATCAAAGCGTATCATAGTATCATTATTTGGAAAGTATAATTCAAATTACAATGCAATATTTTTGTTATAACTGATCAAAAAAAAATTGTATTTTATGCAAAGCGAAATCGTCCTGTTGTGATATAAAGTTTTCGTAGGGCTTGTGCATCATAGTAGGAGTGTGGCATACGTGAAGCATGAGGGATATATACCCCTCCACCGTACATAAAATGTCGATTAAAAGCATGATCCTAAAATTAAATAATTAGCAAACAGAAAATGTAAACAGATTAACATGTGATAATTAAGGGTTAAGTATGAAAATAGTGATATATTACATACATATTTTTTGAATAAATTCTCAAAAAGTTACCTGAGGATATCTCCAATCATATGCGGTATAAGCATATTGTTGAGCAAAGTCATCTGCTTTAAGTCTTGCTGTAACATATCTATCCAGATATTTTTGTGATAGAGCAATGTATGATTTCAGTGGTTCCATTCGCTATAAAAAGTTTAGTTGCCTTTTTTTTTCTCAAATAAAGGTATTTGAAAAATTTGACAATTAAACTAAATCAAAATGATTAAAAAATCGAAATTTGATTTGCTACAATTTAGGAAAGGAACAAAATTTTTGCATGCGAAGAAATTTTTTTTTTTAACAAACTTCATTGAAAAATATTCTTTTTGTTTGAAATGTATAGTATGGAACATAGGAACTGTACGGCATTGGTTCAAAAGATGGTACACGAATTGGTTTTGCTACCGTCTCATGAGTATCCTGCAATTAATTAATTGATTTGATATTCAGAAAAAAAAAGGTTCAAATTAAAATCGAAAAATTTATTTCAATATGATATAATGCAAAGGACATAAAAAAACTTTAATAAATACATTTTATCTATAATTATTGATTTAAAAAAAAGTTTTGATGGGATTTTTTGTAATATTTTTCAGAAATCTAAATTTAGTGTTCTTTTTTCGCTATTATTTAGTTAATTTTAATTTAAAAAAAATTGGGAAATGAAAATTAATAAAACTTGCAATCCATCGTGCTTTACTGTAGGAATTATTATACCAATTGTAAATCTTTGGCTGATAAACTGATGTCGTACCGATAATACGCTCCGCTTGACGATAATGTTGTGGTAGTGCTAAGGATGGTGCAAGTGATGATATAGATGTTGATCGACGAATTGGAAAATCGTGCTCTGCTTCCTTCAATTTTGATTAAATTATCAAAAACAAATACATTCTACTATGTAGAGAATATATAAGTAATCCTTGTTACTTTCTATGCTTTAATTTCTCCTGAAAAAGCTTAATTTTAAAAAATTGCCCGCTTTTAACTAAATAAGTTAATAATATGATTTCCTTTTAGAAAGGTATATGATAATTACTGTTAGAAAGGCATGAATCCTAATATTCAAAGTATTTGGAAAAATGACAAGAATCAAAAATTATTGTTCCATCCTTTAATAAATTGATTTTCCTCATTCTTCTTGTAATCCCCAATTTTTGAATTTGCAAGAACTAATCAGAATTAAAACGACAAAATTTCCTTAATATAAGTAAGATTGCTGTAGGAAGCTGATCGTGCAAGCTCCTTTGATTTACTCCAAACATTTGACATATAATTTTGAAATGTGCTTTCAGGACGAGCTAAATCAATATATCGCCTAAAACAGATGGTAATTGGAAAAATAAATAAATAAGAATAAACAAATACATAATAAATGATAACAGTTTTTCGAATTTGAAATATTTAATAAGTTCAAAATGCTTCTTTTTAAGGAAAATTTTTTGATTACATTGATTTTTTCTTCATACAATTTCTGTGTGGAAATTTCCAAAAAAAAAAATTATAAAAATTTTGAACTTTGCAAAAAAAAGAAAATTTTCAAACATTTCAAACACGGATGCAAAAAAAACCAACGATGTCGGATAATCATTCCACCATTTTGTTGTTGTATCAATGTCATCAGCAATTGATTGCGCTCGTTTCATCATTCCTGCACTTAAGATAGGTTGGCGCATCTTTTTCTTCTTCGCTTTTTTCTTCGCACCAGTTTTTTAAACTAAAGTTTGAAATATTTCGCAAAACATCGGCTATTATTTTGTTCTAATAGCTTTTACTTTATTTCACTCGTAAAATCCAATAATTTCTCTGGGAAATGTATCAATATCAGGAATGCGAAGAAAAAAACAGCAAACAGAGATGAATTAAGGTAAAATTTAACCAAGGAGAGAATTGGAGAAAAAGTAAAAAAATTAAAAAAGTAAATTTGCTCATTGATAAATACTGCTGATTTTTTACAGGTTTTTTTCTTTTTGTTGATTAAATAAGTTTTTGCAGTTTAACTTTGCAAGATGTAAATAATAAAATAAATTTTTTTTAAAAAAAGTAAAGCCAATAAATAAATCAAACCCAAGCAGTTAAAAAAAATAAATTGAAACCTCAAATGTTAAATTTTTACTATCATTCTAATTAGTTGAATTTTGAATGTTATTTTTTATTAGCTATTAAAATTTCCGCCATTTATATAATACCAGTTAATGAACTGACCAAACAAGCATTTTTAATTGTTCAATTAATGAACAAATGATCTACAATACATCGCTGCTAAAATTGTAACTACTTCTTAGCCAGTTTGAGATTAAAAATTGAAATTTAATGATTTTTTATCTATATTTCCTAATAAATAAATATAATGGTATCATATCGATATGATTATGCACTGACCTAAAGTTTTTTAATTTTGTTCTATTTCGATTAGATTATTTGTTCAACTAATTACCTACACATCGAAAAAGTGTGAATTTTAGAAAAATTAATTTTTCCAGCGTTTTTACAAATTAGTATACCAGAACTCTTCTATACCTAAAATTTTGCATTTTTGTATCGTTTTACATCCACAAAGTAATCATTTTCCCATCATATCATTTCAAATTTAGCAAATAAATGTAATAAAAACAATACTCTTAAATTTTATTTCTGACACTCTTATTTCATTCTTGTTACAATATTAAATAACATTTATGTTAGGATGAATCTAAATAAAACATTTCAAAAATTGAATTATAGACATATAATCTGCAAAAATATTCAAAATAGCAAAACCTTCTTTTTCATTAAATTGAACAGAAAGAGAAAAGAAAAAAGAAGATGAGAACTTGAAAAGTTTAATTGAGGACTTAAAAAGTTTGATTAGGAAAAAACGAATAGCTAAGATTATTTATTCGTCCTAATGTATCATTATAATATTACCTTCTTATTTTGTCAACGAAAAAAAAGCAGGAATTTCAATTATTTTAAACGAAGATTAATTTTTTCGGAATGGATAGCTTAAATCAAAATTAAATGAAATGAACAGATTGATCGAATAATAATAATACTTCAACATCATAGGTATTATTTATTTATTGCAATAAAAAATAAAAATTAAGCAGAAAATGTATTGATAATGCTGTATATATCAATATTAGCATAAAAATTAGTAACAGATAAGATAAGACTTAGTAAAAATGTAATAGAAATAAAAGCAGCCTATTGCTAAACGATTCATTTCAATAACGATCATTATCATTATCATTACCATCACCACCATTATGATTATCATCATCGTTGAAATGATTTGCTTAGTTAGAATGTTCAGCTTTATTAGCAACAGCTGCTGAAATATCTTTGATTGCACACAAACAAAGAAAATAGCTAACTAAACTTATCACACTACATTTCAGCTTAACAATTCCTATTTTTTTTCCTCTCTGTCCTTCCCCTCTCTCTTCCTTCTCCCACCTTTCCTTTCCTCATATTGATGCATTAATTGTATACATTTCGTATTTATTAATTTTAAATTCAAAAAAAAGATCAATTCATTTTTAGGAAAATCAATTTTAAATCGTGCAAAAATTCAGTAATAAATCAATTCAAAAACTTATAGAAAAAAAAATCAGTTTATTAATACGCAAACTATTAAAAAATGTAGCAAAAATGATTCTATAATATAATTAAATGTTTTGTTACTATCATTGAAATTAGTGCAGTTTAAGTTTAAATGCATAGGAAAAGATTGCAAACTTTGTACTACTTCATTTCAAAAAAAAAACGATTGATATTATGATTTCCTCTTGTCATCCATAATTTATTAATTTAACTAAAACAACACGTATTATCCTTAATTTACTGATTAACTGAAATTTCCATCTGTCATGAATCATGATTATTATAAAACAATGGTCAATGTGAGGGATGATAATTTTGATATGCTACTGTATAAAAAAGTATGAAATGTGTTGAGATTATGGGTATTTTAATTAAATGAAAAATTGTTTGTATATATGTGTGGAGAGTGAAAATGCATATGAAGCGACATTGCTAAAAACATCGATCCTGTCATCTGTTTTACATTTAGAAAAATTGAATTTTCCATTAATTTTTCATCAAATTGTTCCAAAATTCAATTCATTATTAAATGTTTAAACCTGGAAAATGCCATAATTTTTGTTGAAATACTGTAGGATTTGTATATAATAGAATAAACAAGAATTTGTTTAACTGTATAATGAATCTGCATCTTATGGTTTCAAATAGAATCAGAAGCGATGATTCATTGTTCTGAATGCTTTTACCTTAAGTTCGAAATCAATTATGGAATATGTCTACATTTCCCTCATGTCCAATTTGAGTTAACCACTTAAAACTTCACTAAACTAACTCCACCACGAAACGAAACAGAGTTGTTGGTGACACGTTTCTATGTTTTCCTGTTACGCTTAATCCGGAAACATCTTGTAAAAAATGTACGGTAAGGAAGAAGGGAAGAATACGGGAATCATTTATACATGGATGTTAGTAAATGCAACTTTTTGCAGCTTCATGGACGATGACGTTTCGGCATACTGCCTTCCGGTTAGAAACGTGTTTGTCTTCTGGATACATGCAGAATTTCGGCAATCTGATTCAGAATCTTAAATTGGGAAACTACTCCTGTCTCTATCAAAACATCACAAGGAAGAAATATGCAGGGTATTAATTTACCAATATGAAAAATCATTTGCCGCATGTTATGTCAGCAAATGTCAGACCTTCCGGTTCACCAATTTCTCTCCTGATTTTCTCCTATTCTGATCTACAGTTAATTTTAGGCTATACACTGTCCACATGCAGTTAATCAGGATGCCAAATACTTCTTTATTACTCCGGAAGTTCATACCTGATCATTTTGCAGGAATTCCGGATATAGCAGAAAACAGACGCACACGAAAAATATTGCTTTACATTCGGACTTTCACGAAAAGGTCAATCGATGGAAGGAATTACTAAAAAATGAAATTGCCTCCAGTGTCAAGGAAATCCGGTACATTCAATTCACATATCATTTTCTTTTTTCCTCCTGATTTTCCTTCATAATGACAACAATTTTCGAGATGTTGTTTTCTAGCTGTTTCGAGATTTCCATTTTACAGTGATCTTCTGTTAAATCCATCAGTTGATGAGTTGGAAAAACTTGGCCAAATTTCGGGAGTACTTCGTTTTAAAACGCAGTATTTACACGCATTGCACGGACGCGTCGTTGTTTTACACCAAGTAAAAGGACCAGAGCAAATAATCATGGGAAAAACTTTTCGTCCAGGTTTCATTTTTTCCTAATTTTAAATTTTACTAACCCATCTATTCTATAGTGAAGAGGAATTTGGAAGTGGAATTTTGGAGATTTTTAGAAAGTATTCAGATTTCTTTTGCAGGCACGCATGTGTTGTTATGCCGAATTCCTGAGCTTGCAAGCATAAGCAGTTTTATTGTAATCTCTTGCTCAGGAAATCAAGTGAGCCTGAAGGCAAAAGCAAAAAAAGAAGTGAATATCGGTTCTTCTAGTGAATTTGTGTTGATACCGTCTGCTGGTCAAGGATATCTGATAGCTTTAAATGAATTTCTAGTAAGTTCTTGACTGTTGAGTAGTAGACTTTGCTAACATAACAAATATCTTGTTACATAAGTTATTAGTTGCGTTGAATTAATAATCGGAAGAATTTCCCAGCTTTTCTATTTCATGCTCTTTTTGCATGAGAAACATAATTGGTGATTACCTCATCCATCAATAATTTCTATTCCATTTATTATAGCATTTGAGAATATAGTTTAGAATATAGTTCATCAAATATAAATTATGTGCTATAGATAGTAATTGCGGCTGACGAAAATTTTTCAAATTCAGGAATTAAAGTGGAGAGATTTCCCAGGCGAAAAACTAATCCATTATGTTCATTGTAGTGCACCTTTGCCAACATCACGACCAGGTTACGCAGTTTCGATATTCAAGTCATATTTTAGGTTTCAGGGGTTTTTTGTAAAATCTAATTCTCCAATTAAACTGTGTAGGCGTAAAAGCGTTAAATAGAATTTTGCCCGTAACAAAAATTTGTTGATTCAAACAAACTATATAAGGGAAGAAAGATACATACAGGTGATAAAATGCTTGTGTAAAGATTATTTTAAAAAAATTGTTTTTTTTTTTTTTGAAATATTTCAGGGAAGTCATGTTGATAAGGGAATTTGTCATCTCTTCAATTTAACATTGCGGAATTTATCAAAACGATAATTTTAATAATGTCTTATTTAGATGAAGTTTTCAAAAAAGCAGTTAGATTGAATGAGGATCAAAAACGTGCTGTATCTGCTGCATTGAACAAAAGTCGACCGATTGTGACCATTTATGGTCCACCTGGTACTGGGAAAACGGCTGTTATTGCGGAGATTGTCACGGAAGCCGTTAGTAGGAAGCAAAAGGTATATTTCAGCAATAATTTTTCGGTAAAGAGATTATTTATTTGGGCTTTGTGCTTATTGTTTGCTTTAAACCGGTCCGAAAACAACTCTCATTTCGAAACTACTCAAAATTTCTTTTTACATCTTTGTCGTTTCTGAAATTAAGATTTAGTTTTTTCTTGGAGGAGTCGGAAATTGAAATGACGAGAGTACGGGGTTTTTTAATTTAATTAGATATTTGAGGCAGTGGTAGACTTATCCTTGCATTTGGCAACAAATCTGTCGTTTTCAATTTTAAAGCCATCAAAATCAGATAATTGTAAATTAACTAAAGGAAAGCCGTTTCTGAAGGAATTGATTTCATTTCGTCGATCATCTTTTATGCTGAATATAATCGAGGAAAAATATCTAATTCAGAGAACTGCATATTGTTGTATTAACAGTTATCACTGCATCAGTTACCAGTGCATTCCATCCATCAAAGCCTTTCATTTTTACGAGAAGTTCAGCTTTTCTTTTGCTGCGATGCTTCCTGACGCCATAATAAAATTCACTAAATCTTACTTTGATTTGCAGGTGCTTATCTGTGCTCCCTCAAACGTCGCAGTAAGCAATATTGTGGATCGATTAAAAAATTTAGCTGGAATATGTGCACTGGGATTTAATTCAGAGTTATCACTGGCCAATGAATTGGAGCAACATGACAAATTCGTTGATATTCAATGTGCCTTCAAAAAATTGGTTTGATAACTTTTGTAAGCTTAACAATGTCGACTATAATATTTAAGCAAACATGTTGAAAAGAAAACTCGCAAATATTTTTAATATATATCGAGACACGATAGTGGTCCTATGACAGTTTCAAACATTGAACTGCAAATTTTGTTAGTTTTCTAGTCTTCTTTTTTTAAAATGATGGATTTAAGGAAATGTTAAATTTGAGGATTCAGAGAAAGATAATGGAATATCTGGAAATAATCGCAATGAACATAAAAAAGCTTGGAGTGATGCCAATAAGATGTTATGGCACCTGAAAGAGGTAAAAACATTGCTTTGACTTGTAACCTATATGATGTAAGATGCTGTATAAATTTTCAATAAGATCAGAGTATTAGTCTCAGTTTTTGTAATGGGCGAAAAATTGGAAGAAAATGAGTTCTTCCTTATAGCAATATTTTAGACTTAACTTTCATATTTCGGTTCATCAAAATGTTGTAAATTAGAATCCTTTGGACTGAAAATTTCAGGATTGTTGAAAATTAATATTGTTATTCGGACTTTGCAGAATATTGTAAGTAGTAAACAAGTAATTGTATGTACGCTAACAAATAACGGACTGCGATTTCTTCATGAACAAGGCTTTCAACCCAGTTTGACAATAATAGATGAAGCTGCACAAGCTTTGGAATGTATTACGTGGTACTCGTTGCTTTTATCTCCTAGGGCTGTAATTGTTGGTGATCCGTGGCAGTTACCACCGGTTTTGAAAACTTCACGGTACATTTCGATCTTAATGCAATAAAATTTTTAACTCATTTTGGCAGATACTTGTCAAATGAAATATTTCATGAAATGTTGGAAGATTTTTTTTTTTGATTCAATTTAGGAATTTATTAAATGAGTTATTGATCATGTTGCTTAGTATAAATATGAAGCCGTAAAAACAGTTAGTCTTCTTATAACATATTCGGGATTATTTTATTAAGGAATATATCCCAGCTTATTATCAGATCTTCAACAAGAATATAACTTAGTTTGGTTTTTCTCTCTTTTCATCCATAATTTCTCCAAATTGATTTCATCAATATCTTGTTTGAAGATAATTTTTAATTTTAAAAATAAATTTAAGTGTTTCAAGATTATCAGAAACGGATGACATCAATAATTCATTAATGGATACTTTATCCAAGAGATTTGGCGAAACTGTTTCGTTTATGTTGACAGAACAATATCGTATGAATAAGAAAATTATGGAGTTGGTTGTTTTTATTTGTTTTTATTGAATTTTTTATTTTTATTGTTTTTATTGAACGAAAAGTTATTTTAGTTTGTTAGTATATTTTTATATTAGATGGAGAAACGGAGAGCTGTTTGTGGTTTGTAATGATAAATAAATTTCATTTTTCAGATGGCCCTCTTCATTTTTTTACAAGTCGAAGTTGCATCCAAATGAGCATATTGCTGATCAACTTTTGAGGTATATCAGTTTGTCAACACTTGTTTCTTCATGAAATGACTGGTTTAACTTACGGAGCTAATTTCGATGTAACTATAACCGCAGCATTAGGTTTGAAGCTATTCTAAGCTTCACTGAGCTGTTGATGAGCATCTTCAAAATTTGTATCACCTAATGTGTTTCAGTGATATAAGTGAAGTGCCCAAAGGAAGTTTATTTGATGAACCTATGTTATTCATTGACACAAGCTGTGATAAATCAGGAGAAAGTAACGAAAAGCTGTATCGATATTCGTATGCAAATCCGCGTAAATTTTCAGAGAAATTTGTTTTTAAAATTTTGCTTGAACTATTGAGAATTAACTCAGTTTGAAATCAGTTTGAGTAGTAGAGTATTATATATTTCGGGAAAAGTTTAAACGCATTCATTTATAGTGGAAGCGAAATTGATCACCAAATATGTTACTGCTCTGAGCATGTTTAGTGTACGAGAGGAAGACATTGGTATCATAGCACCGTATGCTGCACAGGTCTGATTGAACGTATTCTTGAACAGTTATATAACGTTTCTAATTTTTATAATATAGCACATAAAATTATTTAACGTTTTCTTCCTCAAATTAAGACATTGTATTAGCTTGATTTCAACTGAACTCTATTTTTAGGTGGATATTTTGAAGAAATCATTAAAAACTAACAAGGTTAACAGCGTGGATGCTTTTCAAGGTCAAGAGTGTGAAGTAATCGTTATGTCGTTAGTCAGAAATAATAGCGATGGTACTTTTTTTATGTGCGTTTCATACTTAAGCATATCTATTACTTGTTTTCGAGAATAAATTCCAAACTTGTTTTCAATTCATTTGGACTTTGATAATTTGAAATTTGCTGAAGATAAATTCCTTTTAGTAAAATTTATCTCTCTTGCAGGTCGAATTGGGTTTCTGAAAGATGAACGACGCTTCAATGTCGCCTTGACGAGAGCTCGACGGCAATTCGTTTTGGTGGGTAATGCAACAATGATGAAGCATGCAAAGCATTTGCAGTCCCTTATTGAATATATGCAAAATTACGGTAGGATCATCAAGCAAGAGGAGTTAACGAAGCGCCTGGTTATCAGAAAGAAGCATTCGAAAAAGACCTAAATATAGTTGTTACGGAAATCAAAGCCAGAATGTGATGCAAAGTTTTACAACGAGAATAGAAGGCTTACTGGGCTGAAAATCTGCAAGCCTTATTAATTTTTCCAAACTATTTTTCATTTGCTTTTTCTCGAGCTGGGCTAAGCGTACCTGAAGATTAGCAGTGCAGTATGATGTATATTACCGTGCTTATGTTTATTGCAGTCTTTTTTATCGGAAACGAGAAATGAGTATTAGATGTTAAGTAGTCCAGAAAATGCAAAAAGTTTCTCACTGAAATAATAAATAGACATTCCAAAGTAGTGCACCTTTTTATCAATTGCGGCGTATAACAAAGAGAGAGGAATGGGAAAAAAGAGCATAACGAGATAAGAGAATACAACATTGGTGTAAGTGTAATTTCAACCATTTACATAAATGCATCATTTGGTATGACTTCTCAAATTGTTTTATGTGAAAGAACATTGTTGAGATGACAAAAGAGAACGAAAAGATGAAATGGTAATTATGATTAGTAGCGTTATACCAACACAGAAAGCCAAATGTAGAGGAAATATTAAAATAAAGGCGTGACGGAAGAATTAATAAATTTCCAACAACCAAGACTAAAATTATGCGTCCTTTGCTATGGCGATTTCATCGGGATTTTTGACAAATTCATTTGGCGCATTTTCTTGAGCAATTACATTTTTAATGGATCCTTTTTGGTTATGCCGCGGTGATACAGTCTGCTGTTTCTTGCAACGTCGACCATATGTGGGAACCGATGAACATGTAATATCGGATGAAGAGTCGGGACAGCGGCTTGTCGAACAGCCATCTGACATTTCTTCTTCCTGAAGTTCCGGACATATATGGAAAGACACAGAGGTAATTTGCATAAGTTATTTTGCAACTGTTCGAAGCCTAAGAAGTCACATAGTGCTCTCTGCTTCAAAATTGCATCACATTCTAATCAGATCAGGAAGGATTCATACAGGTTTTCGGTAATGACTGGGAAAATAGGTGCATTCCTTTATTCTAGAAAAAAGTTAATTGACGAAGCTTAAAAGCTAGCAAGCTTACATTCTTGAATTCGTTGGCAGATTTCATCTCTATGCAGACAGTGTTATCTTTTTTGTTTCGGCCTTGGTTGTTCAACGTGAGCACCTGCAACAAGAAGGTGCAATCTTCTACCCAAGTAATAACAGATTTATTTCGGATAATTTATATGTGTCCCCATGATGTTTTAAATGCAGCGAGGTTAACTGTTAATAGCTCTCGCTTACCAAAAAGTTAATGTCCTGTTCAAATCTTTTAAGTGATCGCGCAACAGTGGTAAGCATGTAATGCTTAAGATGGTCGGCAGTAAAAATTTTTCATCGGTAACCGAAAGACAAGAATAAATTGTAACCTGTTGTATAGCGGCTGAAGATCGTGAAGAGCGCCTTGTAACTTTCGAATTGAGAGATATAGAAACTTCGTGAGGATAAGTGATGCTGTAGCCAAGTGGGGCAGTAGGTACTACGCAAGGCTGTATGTGGCTGATTGGTCCATTTAATGCTTCTACTAACGTCATTGTCTCATACCTCAAAGAACAGTAGGTCAATATTTAGACACAGTCCAGAAAAAGATTTCTTCTACTACCTTAAACAATTCCAAAAAAAAAGAAGAAATTTCTAAGAAGGGTCCAGAAAGACTAAATAAAATACCTAGTTTGTGAACGAGTTTGTTGAGAAGATGGTGACTGATCAGTTATTGAAACCGTACTAACAACACGCATTGTCTTCAATTGCAACAGTGCACGGAATGGAGAACGGCAAATAGGGCAATTATTTAACTGGAAATTAATATAAATTCAGTGGAACAGATTCACCGACAAAAAGCTCATAAAAATGGCAATAAATTTCACAGGAAATTTCCTTAGAATGCAAATATAAATAGGGGATTCGGGTATTTCTGAAGAAAAAACTCGGGAATTCATGACATTCATACCATAATGATAAAAACTGGATACAAAAAATTTTTAAAATAAAGTTTTCTTTTAACACGAGCGAAAGAATTTCTGAAAAGACAGAAAACTGGGAAAAAGAGAAGAAAACTGACCTTATACCTCAATGTTTCCGCGCATCCATTACAAATACATAAATGCCTACACGGAAGGATAACAGTATCACGAATATCAGACATGCAAATGATGCATTCGGATCCATTTTCATCACCAAGATCATGTTCTTTATTCTCAATTCCGTAAATTTCTTGCAGCAAATATACTACACCATCAGCTACCTACACACTCATGTTACTTCAATACTTTAAACGGAACTGAAGCTATAGTATAAGGAACTGCCTCTCATCCAAACTAATGTGCAATCTTATTACAGCATGTAATTCGTTATCGGACAATGTAAAATATAAAAAAGTATGTTCTTTAAGGTTTTTAGAAACTTTAAAAGTCTTATCAGTCAACACTCTCCAAAAATTAGTCTCCAAATGATAAGAATGGTTAGATATTTAATCATTGAGCGTTTGGTTTCTAATAAACAAGTTAAGGAAGATTTTGTACACTTAATCTGAAAAATCGAAAACCTCAACTGTACCTTACACAGAATATTAGAGATTATTTATACGACAAAATATGAACCGAAAAATCACCAATTTTTGTTTGAGCGCTTTTACAACAAAAGTTGCACACTGATCGGTTGCATGTTCGATACTAGCCATTGTTGACTGCATCTGTTCAATACCGCAATCAACAGCACGAATCTCGATAACAACCGGGAAGTAGGAACCGCTATCATAATGCATCTGAAAATTTCAAATCTCTCGTGATACAACTAAAAATCCTAATTTCAACTTGAGGATGGTCTATCTGAAAACACAACAGATGTGTATTTGGAAAATTATGGATATCAGCTGTAGTTTTTATAAAAGAGGCCTCAAAGCTGAGAATTATGTATATTAAAATATGCGTTCGATGATAAAATATAAATATATGGAGACATACGGAACTAAGGTCATATACACTAGTATCCATAACGAATTTGCTGAAATGCTGTTCTGCACCAACATCAAAGTAATATTGTTCAGATGACTTTAGCTGAGGATACTTGTACATAAATCTGTAAGCAAGCGTATTAGAAATTGACTACAAGCACGTCTAATTTAATTTGCTAATTTAAAAAGTGACACTTTTTACTAGTACCATAATAATAGTAACTGGAATAAATAATGACAATAATAGTTTGTGGTAATAAATAACAATTCATATTTCAATATCTTATTCTTCCTTTATGTTTGCAGAATATTATTATTTATTCCAGTTACTATTATTCATTGTGACTTGAATACATTAAGAAATCTTTTTTGTACTCAAAGATACGGACATAGCAATAATTATATTCTGCAAAGCAACTACTCCAAAGCAACTACTCTTGAAGCATTGTAAAACTTTTATTAGTTTTAGGAAACACATACTGTATATGCCCATCGCTAACAAATTCCTTTGCAAAGAAGTGAATTTGCACGTAACAGGCACTATCACAGTCGAAATAGAATTCCAAACAGAACGAATTCTTGTTGTTCTCTGATGCATCGTTTTTGCATCTAACAGAAAAAAAGCATAAATTTCAGAAGCAATATTTTCTGAATTTCTGGATGAGCTAACAAAAATTTTCAAATATTTCCAAAGAAATCCATAAGTCTACAGTTTTTCTAACCATTTTCCAATAAATCTGGATGAATTATTTTATTTTCTTCCTTTCATTTACCTACGTTTCATAAAACATGGGTTGTTCAACCCTTTCTGTAGCACATGTGATGATGCAGCAAAAATCTTTCCGGTGAGAAATCCAACTTTTGTGCTTTCCATAAGCTTTTACAACAATAATCATAAACGAAAATTAAACTATAAAGAAGATTTGATTCACTTACTTCGTTAGTTTTAACGAATCTCGACGAAGATTGATTAAAGCATTCAAGGTTCTCACTGGATCATTTACTGGTTGGCTCGAGTAGGGAAACTGAAGAATAAAATAAGCTTACATTGTACTCCAACGAACAGCAACAAGGACAAATGAAATAACAAACAGCTTTTCAATGAAAACTTGGAAAAACATTTTAGACGAGTTAAGGTTTGTAATAAGTAAGCACCTGCACTGATCGATTGCCAAGTATATCTAAATCTGCATTGTCACCAAATAAAAATGCTTCCGGTTTTGCCAGATCATATCGCTCACCGCCCAATAAGAAGTACGAACCAAAAAAGGCTCCTGAAAAATGCAGTCTTGTTTTTAAAATTTTTGAAATTTTAAATTTCGAAACTTCATTAGGTAATACTCTTAGAAATATATGTCCATCATATGCCACACACATTCAGAAATGGACAAATACATTAAGTGCAATCATTATAGTTCTGCGGAACAAAAATTACGCAATTGCAACAGAAAAGGAAAACATCCTGTAAATTAAATTAATAGAGCTCGTTTAAAGGCAACAAAGTTTTTCACGACATACAGGATAGATTCATACACGTATAAAAATTGGACGCCCAAATTAAGTCATTAATTTATTAAATTATTAAAAAAAAATTAAACAGCGCTTTGGAATCAAACAAGCATGACATATTTGATTTGTCTAGAAGTCTTCTCATTCACCTAATAAACAAATGACCTGCTACTATCCGGAAACGGAAAATGTGCTTTTTACCTGGATGACTGGAAAAGCGATGCATTTCACAATTTTCATCATCAATATCTGTCCCATTTGTCGCATTCGGGAGATTGGCTCTTCGTCGAAGGGACGCTATTTGACCCATACGGAACGCCACACTCCAACAACATCAAAACGGAAAATATTCTAGCCCGGTTTCCTGATCCATTTCAGCAAACATGCACAAATTGTTATGACACCACTATCATGACCAACTATCATGTGTTTCAGTAACGAATTACTGATTTCGTCTCGATTGTGCCGCTAGTACCACGCTAGTACCAAACAGCAATCAAAGTAATGCACGCTTTGCTTAGATTTATGCTTTAAAAGCAGTTGTAGTAAAATAGTAATTCTTAGCCATTGATCTTGAGATGAGCTAAAGGTTATTCTAGATTGCTAATGGATCAATCTGCTTTTTTCGCTCTTTCAATACTTTTGACAAACTGTTACATAAAAAATATTGTAGTATTCAATAACATACAGATGAATTGAACGTAAAATTGTTGGGATAAAACCTTTTCTTTATTATTAAATAACATCACACATCCACGTTAGTTTTTCGTGATTGCCCTATTTCAACCTTCCGGTAGTTAGCATGCAAATACCCTCCCCGCACGACTTTATGATACCGGCAAACATCGTACAAGCCACTAGTTTGCTTTCAGATTACCACAAATACCTCCCAGCTTCTGTGGAAAGGAACATCTGTCCAATGTAGAGAAAATTCGAGCGCACGCTGTTCGAATTCTGTCACTTTTCAATTGTTGACTTCAATATTTGGATGGTTGACACAGTCGTTTAATACCAGGTACATGAGGTGATGCAGATGAATCGCAGATACCTCATTACAGATACTTAGTTTTAAGACCATATCAATTATTTTTTGCGTGGGCACAAGCCAGACAGATGCTCAGAAGTAGAGGAAAACAATCATCGGTGGCGAAACTTTGTTCATCGATTCATGCATCCTACGTTTGAGAAATAAATGCGAAAAAGCAAACGAAATCTTACATTTAAATTTCTTCGAGGAAGATTTGAGATTGAAGACTTCATCTTAATCTTTATCTTTATCTTAATGTATTAGTGAAGTGTCCGAGGGGCACCACAGCAGTCACCAAGTACATGAATTCGTAGTTTAATGAGCTCACGTTTTCTCTTTCACTGCTCAAACCCCAACGGTCCTCTTTAGGGCCAACAAATTAATGAATTATACTTACGATCTGATATAATCTATCATGCATGTTTTATGTTGAAGTGAATAAAGATTTATTATATTTGTAATAGTGTAAATGCTATTATGCCGGGGATGTCAATTCTTGCATTAAATCGGATTTCTGGCATCTTCCAAAATACCTGTTGAGATTCCTCTTAAACAACACTGTCCAATGGCTACAATGTCGCTTGCAAAAACATCAACCTATTAATATATCACTTAAAAAATTATATAAATGTAAAGCTGGATTTAAAAAGGAAACGAAAAAAAAACATTCCAGTAAGGCACAGCTCGAATGTTATCAACTACAGTATATTAAAAACAAATTCGCGTACAACTTATCGCCGAAGCTTCTCTCTATCTTCAGAGAGTCATTAAATGAATGAAAAGCAACGGTTGAAGTCAAAGCATTCTGGACCGAAAATGCAAATTGAAATATATTATTATAACTGTTAATGATGTCAAGCTTAATTCAAATAGGTGTTGAATGTGGACCATTTTTAAATCTTCCGCCATGACTGAAATAGTGAAATCCTTGGAAAGGTGAAGAAATCATGGTGAAATTTCGTGTTTGTCAGGTATTGTTGTAAAATTCAAACAGTACTTTGACCTTTACACTTACGAAGAGAGGGTAAGTGGGATATTTGAAATAAATATGAAATCAAAACAAAAAAGTCATTAATTGCACGATATCTGGAATATTTTCTTCTTTGAATAAATTCAAATAACGCACTTCACGTCAATCAGTAGACTTTACGCTGATGGCTCGAAATATATCCTCGATACTAGAGCTGTTACCGCAACTCTTACTGTAAGTACCGTAATGCTTATGTATTGGTCTTGCCTTGCATAATAATTTTCCTTCAATTATTCTCTCCAATTTAACAATTTCATTTCCTGAAAACCTGATTTTTGAATTCGAGGCTGTTAATTTTTACTGAAAAAATCAAAGTATTAGGTTTTAGGTGCGCGATGTTAATCAGCATGATTTTGGTATCTATACTTGTATGGTTGATAATGGCATTGGTCCACCTGATCGTGCTGAACTTCGGTTGATTGAAATTTGTATGTTTTGACTTTTTGTTTCGTTATTTACTTTTTTATTGAGTAATTATTCGTATGTATAAAATTTTCATAAAATATGAAAGCGATCTTTTGTGGAATGATAACAATTAGAATTCATTCAGCGACGAGTTTGATTAAAATTTAAGAAACTGGAAATTGAACTATCTTTTCCACTTTACAATTTCAGTACCACCGCTAACACCAACCGAGCTAAATTGCCATGAACATGGTTATCCAAATTTTGGTATGTGCACTATTGGTGAATTGAAAAATTCGCCACCTGGAAAACTGCCGTCAAATATTACATTTTATATTGTACCCGAAGATAAGGTTTGTTTTAACTCAAAATTTAACTCGAGATTTTCTTAAAATTGAGGGGTATCAGATATGTCCAGTCATACGATACTTTCTTCAATTTATTAGTGTACTCTTAGATACCTTACTCTTAGATATCTCTCTCTTAGATACCTTACTCGATAGTTCAGGTAGTATGTTGCATGGGTACTTATCGTTCACCAAACATATATCTATGTTAAATCGCAAAAAAACAGTTGGAAACTTTGTTGTACCAGACTTAACGGCAATCATTCTGATTTGATATAGAAAAATATGTTTCAGACAAACAAAGATAACGGTGAAATGAATGTCACAAATGTAACTTTTGAATTTAATGGCGGACATGAATTTAAATTTCATTATTTGGAACCGAGAAAGAGATATAGAATTCGAGCGCAAGCGATCAACGAAGCTGGTATATCAGAATTGAGTGCTCCCGATTTCATCGAAACTACTGATCCATGGGGTAATTGATATTAAACTTTTCGAAACTAAAGTTCAAATTCTTCTACAAAATCATTCCAGTGCAAGAAAAAAAAAGAACCATTTGAAGGAACCGTGAAAAATAAAGAACGATATTTTCCAAAGTTTTAGGATTTCTATTTAATTCGGTTAAAAAAAACGAAAGATCGTTGATAGTGTCCAATGTTTAAACTTATCTTTTTCCAAAATTTTTCTTTTCATGTTTAGTAGAATAGACTAGAACAGAATAAGATGTTGGGATGAACATTTTCCGGATGTTTAGTTACTGTCGGAATGATTTTGCAGCACCGGATGCGCCAATCGATATACATTATGATTGTTCGAAAGCTTGTGAAATTGTTTGGATTAAGCCAGATAATCGTGGTTCACCAATTACTGCATATAAATTAATTTTGAAAGAAATCTCACATACTGAAATGGTATACTGTAACATTTATATCTCTAAGTGACAAGGATTTATATACACTTTGTTACTGAATTACTTAATCCTTCTGATGTATACACTTTTTTATTACATTATTTTTTTGATTACTTTTAATTGCTCAATTTTATTTGAATGTTGTTTGTTTGGTCGCTTGATTTATCCATTTTCCATTTCTATTTAAATCAGATGAAGCAAAAATCTAGTCTAAATATAAAATTTTTGCAGAAGCATTCTGATGCGGAGAGTTTTGAGCTCAATTTAGGCTCTGATGATCTCAGAGTGGATTTATTATTTCTAATTGCTGTAAATGATGTTGGTAATAGTAATGCTCATTCATTTGTACTTAGTACATCGGGTTAGTTAATACTAAAACTTGTTTTTTTTTTTTTTTTTTTTTATTTCCTTTTCCTTTTTTCTCGATTGAAATATTCAAAATTCATTACGTAAATTATTTCGCATTAAAGTTATGTTGGAAAAAAGTATGAAACATTTTGGTGCCTTTTTTGTCGTGTTTTCCTTCGTAATTTCGTTCACTGTTTATGGTTTGAATGAATTCATAAGTAAATTGGAAAGAGAATAATTGAAATTACTTGATAAGCAAATAATAATGTATTTCTGCAGTAATCCTTTCAGTAATAATTTGCAGAATATGCGGAAGGTGAGCGTCATGATGCTGATTCCAGTTCGTTTGCAATTTTATTATTTATCGTTTTATTACTTTTACTGTTAGCAGTTATCACGGATGCCATATGTTGTTTAAAGCAGCATCGTGGATTTTTCGCGCTAATTTGTTCAGCATTTTTTGGATCTGGTCAGAAGTATCATAATAGCAAATCGAAAAACGGATTACAAAATGATAAGTCCGTTTTTTGATTAAGAATTGATAAATTCGTTTTTTTTTTTTTTTTTTAGTGTTTAAGGTATAAAATTATATTGTTTGTGATTTTACAATCAAATTTATAAAGCCACGAAAATTCTGTATCGCATTAACATCGACAGGTAGTTAAATCTTATTGAACAAAAGGCACATTGGATCACATTAATGATTGATCCAGTCCTAACAAAATATTTTTTTGTATTCCGGAATTTTTGAAACTTTTGATTGGAAGACTGCCTTTATATTTCAAACAACTCATTTTTTTCTTTTTTCTGACAAAATTTTTTTTCAGGGCGGAAAATAATCACTTATTGAACGATGAACAAAACAGTCTGCTGGTTGACGTGAAGTACGTTATTTGAATTTATTCAAAGAAGAAGATACTCCAGATATTGTGGAATTAATAACTTTTTTGTTTTGATTTCATATTTATTTCAAATATCCAACTTACCTGCTGTTCGTAAATTTAGAGGTTACAACAATACCTGAAAAAAACGAAATTTCATCATGATTTCTTCACTTTTCCAAGGATTTCACTGTTTCAGTCATGGCGGAAGATTTAGAAATGGTCCACACTCAACACCTGTTTGAATTAAGCTTGATATCATTAACAGTCAAAATAATATATTTCAATTTGCATTTTTGGTGCAGAATGCTTCGACTTCAATGATTGCTTTTCATTCATTTAATGACTCTCTGAAGATAGAGAGAAGCTTCGGCGATAAGTTGTACGCGAATTTGTTTTTAATATACTGTAGTTGATAACATTCGAGCTGTGCCTTACTGGAATGTTTTTTTTTTCGTTTTTTTTTAAATCCAGCTTTACGTTTATATAATTTTTTTAATGATATGTTAACAGGTTGATGTTTTTGCAAGCGACATTGTTGTAGCCATTGGAGAGTGTTGTTTAAGATTTCTGTATTCTTGATAAACCGTTATACAAGAAATATTGTAGTATTTAACAACATACGGATGAACCGAAATAAAATTGTTGGGATAAACGTTAGTTTTTCGTGATTGCCCTATTTCAACCTTCCGGTAGTTCTTTTTTCTCCAGACCAAAACATGTTATCATAGCATGCAAATACCCTCACCGCCATTTTAGGAACGACTTTATGATACCGGTAAACAGCGTACAAGCAGCTAGTCTGCCTTCAGATTACTACAAATACCACCCAGCTTCTGTGGAAAGGAACATCTGTCCAATGTAGAGAAAATTCGAGCGCATACTGTTCGAATTTTGTCACTTTTCAATTGTTGACTTCAATATTTGGGTGGTTGACGCAATCGTTTAATATCAGGTACATGAGGTGATACAGATGAATCGCAGATACCTCATTACAGATACTTAGTTTTAAGACCATATCAATTATTTTTTGCGTGGGCACAAGCCAGACAGATGCTCAGAAGTAGAGGAAAACAATCATCGGTGGCGAAACTTTGTTCATCGATTCATGCATCCTACGTTTGAGAAATAAATGCGAAAAAGCAAACGAAATCTTACATTTAAATTTCTTCGAAGAAGGTTTGAGATTGAAGACTTCATCTTAATCTTTATCTTTATCTTAATGTAGATAAAGATTAAGATGGAACAAAAATAAATTTGAGTTGCAATATTTCTTAGGAAAAGAAATTCGATTTTAGATCAAGCAGTCAGAATCCGGATATCCAACAGCGCCGCTATGATTCTTATAGAAATGATTCAATAAACACCAAATAAAGCAGAAAAAGGAAGTTAGATTTTTAATATTTAAATAAATCGAACAATAACATAAAAGATATTCTCTATTCTGTTCTATTTTTTTTTTTTTTTTTTACGTTGACAGAGATTCTACGTTTTTCTGATGTAAAACGTACAGACAAAAGTGGAAAACTATCTTCATATGTGGAAAATTTCAAATGTAAGAAATTTATCATTATTTTATAACATTGTTTTTAATATGATCTGATTTCACAGACATTTAAATCGTTGGGTTGTGATTCTTAAAAATAGATCACTTCTTGTTAGGGGCAGTTTTTTTTCGCTTCGAAAGAAGCGCAGGATGGATATTTGGCAACACACCTCCTCCAGCGATCATTACATCGGAAAGTAGTGCAGCCAGTTCATCGTCGTTCCGTATAGCCAATTGTATGTCGCGTGGACTAATCCGGTGTTTGTTGTTGGCATGCGCCGCGTCCCCAGCTATTTCCAGAATTTCGGTAACTAAGTATTCAAGCACTGCTGCAAGATATACTGGAGCAACGGCAGCAATCCGATTAGCGTATTTACCTTTGCGAAGAAGACGGTGAATACGACCAACCGGGAAAAGCAATTCAGCTTTGATGGATCGCGATTTGTTCTTCATGGACTTTTTGAGACCCGGCATTTAAAGCTGATTAAAGTGAACCGACCAAACACGGTAAATCGACGTGGAACAATGACGCATGGCTGGTAATAATTCGTTTTATAGAGGTCTAATGATGACGACAAATCAAATCCACTTACTCCAGCTGACTTTTCTCTCTCTGTTTCTTTTTCTTCCTAGAATGCTCTTTTATGCTACATGACAATTTTGAATTTGATTTTTTGATTTTAACTTGAATTGATTTAAGTTGTGAATGTTAGTAGAAAAAAGTGGAGACATTAAAGAGAGTATTTTTTAGTGTCTTTAGATAGCATAATTTTAGTTAATAAAAAATCCAGAAATTTAACATTTTAGATTTCATTTCAGATAAATCGTTATTTGAATAACTAGCTCAACCATGTATTTTTTTTCTATTCGTACCGTTATTGAATAATGAATTAATTAGTGAAACAGCTTGAAACAGCTTGAAGGTCATATTTTTGAATTTTCGATTTTATTTTTATGTCCTGCTATTTAATCTAATGAAATTTATATCCTCCTTACAGGTGGACCACGAAACTATGAATTCAAAGATGCAAATCAAATTTTGGTAATCCCAAAATATGATTCCAGTCTTGATGATGGTCAATATACGTGTAGTGCGGCACAGTTCTACTCATTCGAAACTGTTACAATCAATGTTACCGGATATGGTTCATTAAATTTGCATAATTATCGGTCTTGCTCTAAAATTTCGGAAATAGTGAAAGAATTGAATGGGATTTTGCAATATATTGCTGAATTATCGGAATAATTTTTTAAACATAAGTAATTTTAGTCAAATAATTAAAATTGCTTAATTTCTGAATGATTTGTATCTTCAAGCTTTACAGTACGTCCGAAAATAACAATACTTGATGGATCGGAAGCAACATATGGTGTCGAAGGTCGTGATTTCATCATCCGATGCCAAGCTGTCGGTAAACCTAAGCCTTATTATCAATGGATTAAATACACTGTTAGCTTTTTTTTACCTCTTCTCTTTTCAAATTTTAACTTTAAATAAAAGGCTGTAAAATCAGAATTTACATTGTCGTCATTGTTTGATATATAGAGGGGTGAGAGAGAAAGGGAGAGAGGGAGAAAGAAAGGAACAGCAGTGATTTAATCAGAATGATGTTCAAATCGCTTGTTTAAATTTATATTTTGTTTCATTTTAAATTAATCTTCGTTCAGGATGGAGATGAAGAAATCATTGTGCTTTCTGAAAAATATGTTACGGATGATGGCACCCTTATAATTCGCGATTTGATCCCAGCAGATCGTGGCACATATAGTTGTATCGCAAAAAATGCTCTAGATGAAGCACGACTAGATTTTAACTTGACAGTTTTCAGTTAGTGTTTTGTTTTCTTTTTGTGCAATTTTGATGAATTAACCTGCGATATTTTTTTTAGTAGCATATAATTATTTCGATGGGACAATGATTTGTTTCGAAAATTTCAGACAAACCAAGGTTGAAATCGATGAAGAATTTGACAACCACACGTGGTAATAGCGTTAAATTGAAAATGGTATGCGAATTCAGTGGGGATGGATCTTTGAAAGCTCAATGGTTACATCTTGGACAGGAATGGTCAAGTAGATCAACGAATCAGACTGAACGACTTAATTCAAGTTCACTTAACAGATACAGTAATGCTGCCGGTAATAGTTTGAATACCGGAAATACTACTGCTGAGGTACATTCTTCCGTTTAATCCGAAGTGTTTGTTTTCTTGATTTCTTCCGATACTGATCGTTTTATATTTTGAAATATTTATGTTCATGCACTTTGTCACTCTTTTTAGTTTATCACTTCCAAGAATAGTAGTACTGCAGATTCTTTGGTGAATTAGTGAAGTGTCCGAGGGCACCACAGCTGTCACCAAGTACATGAATTCGTAGTTTAATGAGCTCACGTTTTCTCTTTCACTGCTCAAACCCAACGGTCCTCTTTAGGGCCACAAATTAATGAATTATACTTACGATCTGATATAATCTATCATGCATGTTTTATGTGAAGTGAATAAAGATTTATTATATTTGTAATAGTGTAAATGCTATTATGCCGGGGATGTCAATTCTTGCATTAAATCGGATTTCTGGCATCTTCCAAAATACCTGTTGAGATTCCTCTTAAACAACACTGTCCAATGGCTACAATGTCGCTTGCAAAAACATCAACCTATTAATATATCACTTAAAAAATTATATAAATGTAAAGCTGGATTTAAAAAGGAAACGAAAAAAAAACATTCCAGTAAGGCACAGCTCGAATGTTATCAACTACAGTATATTAAAAACAAATTCGCGTACAACTTATCGCCGAAGCTTCTCTCTATCTTCAGAGAGTCATTAAATGAATGAAAAGCAACGGTTGAAGTCAAAGCATTCTGGACCGAAAATGCAAATTGAAATATATTATTATAACTGTTAATGATGTCAAGCTTAATTCAAATAGGTGTTGAATGTGGACCATTTTTAAATCTTCCGCCATGACTGAAATAGTGAAATCCTTGGAAAGGTGAAGAAATCATGGTGAAATTTCGTGTTTGTCAGGTATTGTTGTAAAATTCAAACAGTACTTTGACCTTTACACTTACGAAGAGAGGGTAAGTGGGATATTTGAAATAAATATGAAATCAAAACAAAAAAGTCATTAATTGCACGATATCTGGAATATTTTCTTCTTTGAATAAATTCAAATAACGCACTTCACGTCAATCAGTAGACTTTACGCTGATGGCTCGAAATATATCCTCGATACTAGAGCTGTTACCGCAACTCTTACTGTAAGTACCGTAATGCTTATGTATTGGTCTTGCCTTGCATAATAATTTTCCTTCAATTATTCTCTCCAATTTAACAATTTCATTTCCTGAAAACCTGATTTTTGAATTCGAGGCTGTTAATTTTTACTGAAAAAATCAAAGTATTAGGTTTTAGGTGCGCGATGTTAATCAGCATGATTTTGGTATCTATACTTGTATGGTTGATAATGGCATTGGTCCACCTGATCGTGCTGAACTTCGGTTGATTGAAATTTGTATGTTTTGACTTTTTGTTTCGTTATTTACTTTTTTATTGAGTAATTATTCGTATGTATAAAATTTTCATAAAATATGAAAGCGATCTTTTGTGGAATGATAACAATTAGAATTCATTCAGCGACGAGTTTGATTAAAATTTAAGAAACTGGAAATTGAACTATCTTTTCCACTTTACAATTTCAGTACCACCGCTAACACCAACCGAGCTAAATTGCCATGAACATGGTTATCCAAATTTTGGTATGTGCACTACTGGTGAATTGAAAAATTCGCCACCTGGAAAACTGCCGTCAAATATTACATTTTATATTGTACCCGAAGATAAGGTTTGTTTTAACTCAAAATTTAACTCGAGATTTTCTTAAAATTGAGGGGTATCAGATATGTCCAGTCATACGATACTTTCTTCAATTTATTAGTGTACTCTTAGATACCTTACTCTTAGATATCTCTCTCTTAGATACCTTACTCGATAGTTCAGGTAGTATGTTGCATGGGTACTTATCGTTCACCAAACATATATCTATGTTAAATCGCAAAAAAACAGTTGGAAACTTTGTTGTACCAGACTTAACGGCAATCATTCTGATTTGATATAGAAAAATATGTTTCAGACAAACAAAGATAACGGTGA
Source organism: Mansonella perstans (assembly GCA_037074765.1). Classification (NCBI taxonomy): domain Eukaryota; kingdom Metazoa; phylum Nematoda; class Chromadorea; order Rhabditida; family Onchocercidae; genus Mansonella; species Mansonella perstans. The sequence continues at coordinate 39,005 of JBAMDO010000213.1, read as the reverse complement.
AATGAATGTCACAAATGTAACTTTTGAATTTAATGGCGGACATGAATTTAAATTTCATTATTTGGAACCGAGAAAGAGATATAGAATTCGAGCGCAAGCGATCAACGAAGCTGGTATATCAGAATTGAGTGCTCCCGATTTCATCGAAACTACTGATCCATGGGGTAATTGATATTAAACTTTTCGAAACTAAAGTTCAAATTCTTCTACAAAATCATTCCAGTGCAAGAAAAAAAAAAAAAAAACAGAAAAAAAAGAACCATTTGAAGGAACCGTGAAAAATAAAGAACGATATTTTCCAAAGTTTTAGGATTTCTATTTAATTCGGTTAAAAAAAACGAAAGATCGTTGATAGTGTCCAATGTTTAAACTTATCTTTTTCCAAAATTTTTCTTTTCATGTTTAGTAGAATAGACTAGAACAGAATAAGATGTTGGGATGAACATTTTCCGGATGTTTAGTTACTGTCGGAATGATTTTGCAGCACCGGATGCGCCAATCGATATACATTATGATTGTTCGAAAGCTTGTGAAATTGTTTGGATTAAGCCAGATAATCGTGGTTCACCAATTACTGCATATAAATTAATTTTGAAAGAAATCTCACATACTGAAATGGTATACTGTAACATTTATATCTCTAAGTGACAAGGATTTATATACACTTTGTTACTGAATTACTTAATCCTTCTGATGTATACACTTTTTTATTACATTATTTTTTTGATTACTTTTAATTGCTCAATTTTATTTGAATGTTGTTTGTTTGGTCGCTTGATTTATCCATTTTCCATTTCTATTTAAATCAGATGAAGCAAAAATCTAGTCTAAATATAAAATTTTTGCAGAAGCATTCTGATGCGGAGAGTTTTGAGCTCAATTTAGGCTCTGATGATCTCAGAGTGGATTTATTATTTCTAATTGCTGTAAATGATGTTGGTAATAGTAATGCTCATTCATTTGTACTTAGTACATCGGGTTAGTTAATACTAAAACTTGTTTTTTTTTTTTTTTTTTTTTTTATTTCCTTTTCCTTTTTTCTCGATTGAAATATTCAAAATTCATTACGTAAATTATTTCGCATTAAAGTTATGTTGGAAAAAAGTATGAAACATTTTGGTGCCTTTTTTGTCGTGTTTTCCTTCGTAATTTCGTTCACTGTTTATGGTTTGAATGAATTCATAAGTAAATTGGAAAGAGAATAATTGAAATTACTTGATAAGCAAATAATAATGTATTTCTGCAGTAATCCTTTCAGTAATAATTTGCAGAATATGCGGAAGGTGAGCGTCATGATGCTGATTCCAGTTCGTTTGCAATTTTATTATTTATCGTTTTATTACTTTTACTGTTAGCAGTTATCACGGATGCCATATGTTGTTTAAAGCAGCATCGTGGATTTTTCGCGCTAATTTGTTCAGCATTTTTTGGATCTGGTCAGAAGTATCATAATAGCAAATCGAAAAACGGATTACAAAATGATAAGTCCGTTTTTTGATTAAGAATTGATAAATTCGTTTTTTTTTTTTTTTTTTAGTGTTTAAGGTATAAAATTATATTGTTTGTGATTTTACAATCAAATTTATAAAGCCACGAAAATTCTGTATCGCATTAACATCGACAGGTAGTTAAATCTTATTGAACAAAAGGCACATTGGATCACATTAATGATTGATCCAGTCCTAACAAAATATTTTTTTGTATTCCGGAATTTTTGAAACTTTTGATTGGAAGACTGCCTTTATATTTCAAACAACTCATTTTTTTCTTTTTTCTGACAAAATTTTTTTTTCAGGGCGGAAAATAATCACTTATTGAACGATGAACAAAACAGTCTGCTGGTTGACGTGAAGTACGTTATTTGAATTTATTCAAAGAAGAAGATACTCCAGATATTGTGGAATTAATAACTTTTTTGTTTTGATTTCATATTTATTTCAAATATCCAACTTACCTGCTGTTCGTAAATTTAGAGGTTACAACAATACCTGAAAAAAAACGAAATTTCATCATGATTTCTTCACTTTTCCAAGGATTTCACTGTTTCAGTCATGGCGGAAGATTTAGAAATGGTCCACACTCAACACCTGTTTGAATTAAGCTTGATATCATTAACAGTCAAAATAATATATTTCAATTTGCATTTTTGGTGCAGAATGCTTCGACTTCAATGATTGCTTTTCATTCATTTAATGACTCTCTGAAGATAGAGAGAAGCTTCGGCGATAAGTTGTACGCGAATTTGTTTTTAATATACTGTAGTTGATAACATTCGAGCTGTGCCTTACTGGAATGTTTTTTTTTTCGTTTTTTTTTAAATCCAGCTTTACGTTTATATAATTTTTTTAATGATATGTTAACAGGTTGATGTTTTTGCAAGCGACATTGTTGTAGCCATTGGAGAGTGTTGTTTAAGATTTCTGTATTCTTGATAAACCGTTATACAAGAAATATTGTAGTATTTAACAACATACGGATGAACCGAAATAAAATTGTTGGGATAAACGTTAGTTTTTCGTGATTGCCCTATTTCAACCTTCCGGTAGTTCTTTTTTCTCCAGACCAAAACATGTTATCATAGCATGCAAATACCCTCACCGCCATTTTAGGAACGACTTTATGATACCGGTAAACAGCGTACAAGCAGCTAGTCTGCCTTCAGATTACTACAAATACCACCCAGCTTCTGTGGAAAGGAACATCTGTCCAATGTAGAGAAAATTCGAGCGCATACTGTTCGAATTTTGTCACTTTTCAATTGTTGACTTCAATATTTGGGTGGTTGACGCAATCGTTTAATATCAGGTACATGAGGTGATACAGATGAATCGCAGATACCTCATTACAGATACTTAGTTTTAAGACCATATCAATTATTTTTTGCGTGGGCACAAGCCAGACAGATGCTCAGAAGTAGAGGAAAACAATCATCGGTGGCGAAACTTTGTTCATCGATTCATGCATCCTACGTTTGAGAAATAAATGCGAAAAAGCAAACGAAATCTTACATTTAAATTTCTTCGAAGAAGGTTTGAGATTGAAGACTTCATCTTAATCTTTATCTTTATCTTAATGTAGATAAAGATTAAGATGGAACAAAAATAAATTTGAGTTGCAATATTTCTTAGGAAAAGAAATTCGATTTTAGATCAAGCAGTCAGAATCCGGATATCCAACAGCGCCGCTATGATTCTTATAGAAATGATTCAATAAACACCAAATAAAGCAGAAAAAGGAAGTTAGATTTTTAATATTTAAATAAATCGAACAATAACATAAAAGATATTCTCTATTCTGTTCTATTTTTTTTTTTTTTTTTTACGTTGACAGAGATTCTACGTTTTTCTGATGTAAAACGTACAGACAAAAGTGGAAAACTATCTTCATATGTGGAAAATTTCAAATGTAAGAAATTTATCATTATTTTATAACATTGTTTTTAATATGATCTGATTTCACAGACATTTAAATCGTTGGGTTGTGATTCTTAAAAATAGATCACTTCTTGTTAGGGGCAGTTTTTTTTCGCTTCGAAAGAAGCGCAGGATGGATATTTGGCAACACACCTCCTCCAGCGATCATTACATCGGAAAGTAGTGCAGCCAGTTCATCGTCGTTCCGTATAGCCAATTGTATGTCGCGTGGACTAATCCGGTGTTTGTTGTTGGCATGCGCCGCGTCCCCAGCTATTTCCAGAATTTCGGTAACTAAGTATTCAAGCACTGCTGCAAGATATACTGGAGCAACGGCAGCAATCCGATTAGCGTATTTACCTTTGCGAAGAAGACGGTGAATACGACCAACCGGGAAAAGCAATTCAGCTTTGATGGATCGCGATTTGTTCTTCATGGACTTTTTGAGACCCGGCATTTAAAGCTGATTAAAGTGAACCGACCAAACACGGTAAATCGACGTGGAACAATGACGCATGGCTGGTAATAATTCGTTTTATAGAGGTCTAATGATGACGACAAATCAAATCCACTTACTCCAGCTGACTTTTCTCTCTCTGTTTCTTTTTCTTCCTAGAATGCTCTTTTATGCTACATGACAATTTTGAATTTGATTTTTTGATTTTAACTTGAATTGATTTAAGTTGTGAATGTTAGTAGAAAAAAGTGGAGACATTAAAGAGAGTTAGATAGCATAATTTTAGTTAATAAAAAATCCAGAAATTTAACATTTTAGATTTCATTTCAGATAAATCGTTATTTGAATAACTAGCTCAACCATGTATTTTTTTTCTATTCGTACCGTTATTGAATAATGAATTAATTAGTGAAACAGCTTGAAACAGCTTGAAGGTCATATTTTTGAATTTTCGATTTTATTTTTATGTCCTGCTATTTAATCTAATGAAATTTATATCCTCCTTACAGGTGGACCACGAAACTATGAATTCAAAGATGCAAATCAAATTTTGGTAATCCCAAAATATGATTCCAGTCTTGATGATGGTCAATATACGTGTAGTGCGGCACAGTTCTACTCATTCGAAACTGTTACAATCAATGTTACCGGATATGGTTCATTAAATTTGCATAATTATCGGTCTTGCTCTAAAATTTCGGAAATAGTGAAAGAATTGAATGGGATTTTGCAATATATTGCTGAATTATCGGAATAATTTTTTAAACATAAGTAATTTTAGTCAAATAATTAAAATTGCTTAATTTCTGAATGATTTGTATCTTCAAGCTTTACAGTACGTCCGAAAATAACAATACTTGATGGATCGGAAGCAACATATGGTGTCGAAGGTCGTGATTTCATCATCCGATGCCAAGCTGTCGGTAAACCTAAGCCTTATTATCAATGGATTAAATACACTGTTAGCTTTTTTTTACCTCTTCTCTTTTCAAATTTTAACTTTAAATAAAAGGCTGTAAAATCAGAATTTACATTGTCGTCATTGTTTGATATATAGAGGGGTGAGAGAGAAAGGAAGAGAGGGAGAAAGAAAGGAACAGCAGTGATTTAATCAGAATGATGTTCAAATCGCTTGTTTAAATTTATATTTTGTTTCATTTTAAATTAATCTTCGTTCAGGATGGAGATGAAGAAATCATTGTGCTTTCTGAAAAATATGTTACGGATGATGGCACCCTTATAATTCGCGATTTGATCCCAGCAGATCGTGGCACATATAGTTGTATCGCAAAAAATGCTCTAGATGAAGCACGACTAGATTTTAACTTGACAGTTTTCAGTTAGTGTTTTGTTTTCTTTTTGTGCAATTTTGATGAATTAACCTGCGATATTTTTTTTAGTAGCATATAATTATTTCGATGGGACAATGATTTGTTTCGAAAATTTCAGACAAACCAAGGTTGAAATCGATGAAGAATTTGACAACCACACGTGGTAATAGCGTTAAATTGAAAATGGTATGCGAATTCAGTGGGGATGGATCTTTGAAAGCTCAATGGTTACATCTTGGACAGGAATGGTCAAGTAGATCAACGAATCAGACTGAACGACTTAATTCAAGTTCACTTAACAGATACAGTAATGCTGCCGGTAATAGTTTGAATACCGGAAATACTACTGCTGAGGTACATTCTTCCGTTTAATCCGAAGTGTTTGTTTTCTTGATTTCTTCCGATACTGATCGTTTTATATTTTGAAATATTTATGTTCATGCACTTTGTCACTCTTTTTAGTTTATCACTTCCAAGAATAGTAGTACTGCAGATTCTTTGGTGAATTAGCGAAGTGTCCGAGGGCACCACAGCTGTCACCAAGTACATGAATTCGTAGTTTAATGAGCTCACGTTTTCTCTTTCACTGCTCAAACCCAACGGTCCTCTTTAGGGCCACAAATTAATGAGTTATGTCGTGAAATTCTTGTGAGAGGTCGACGTCTGCCAATATTTTCCCAGCGGGTTTGTCAGGGAGCGTTATATTGAGTTGAACTGATTGTGTTGCTCAACTTGGACAATTAAACCTTTATTAGAACGTACTGGCGAATCACTGAGCATGAGAATGTACAAATGTATGAATGTGTAGTTTGAGGATCGAGTGTCTATATATAGTCGTAGAAGAGGGGGATTAAAAGCTTAATACAAAGATCATAAAGTTGAAGTGGTAAAAGAGGGGATTAATTATGATTGACAATAGATGATTTACAACAGCAGCGTCTTCAAAGCGATACCAGACTACTTGTCAAAATAAGTAAACAAGGATGTTATTGGTGAAAAGATTGACAGTTTATAGTGGTGAAGAGGGGGAATTAATTGCTTAAAACAATGGCCCTTTGTTTGGTAGTCCAGCGCAGTAGCTGCTGCTTTGTTAGCTTACTGTAAAAAAGACGATTGACAATAATACAAATCCTTTGTTGTAAACAAATATCTTAAGTTGCTGCTAATAAAGCATTTTCCTTGTATGAGTAGAAAAGATGTGAATTCACATGACAACAAAGAGCATGGAAATAAATCTAAAAATGTAACTTTAGTTGAATGCTTTAAAATGTTATTAACATTTATTTACAATTTAATTTATTGAGTTATTGGAAGTTTCGTGTTATGAAATTCGCGACAAGTTATACTTACGATCTGATATAATCTATCATGCATGTTTTATGTGAAGTGAATAAAGATTTATTATATTTGTAACAGTGTAAATATGCTATTATGCCGGGGATGGGATGTTTGAGAATTTGCTCATGCATTTGTCCAAGCTTGCAAATAGAGTTCAAGTTCCCGCGAATAAAATAAGATTGTGCTAAGATTAGTTCATTCCACTCCCTCACGGTTACAATTCCAGATTTAAGATAGGCCCCAAATGTTAGCAGACTGCCCAGTAATGCTCTTTTACTTTCAAATTCCGCCAATTTTTGTGGCTTAGCTTGAAATGTGTAATGAAAATGATTTTTAGTAATTACTGAACGACTCATTCCTCTGTTGAGAGAATTTGAATTCCTGATTAGTCTGCAATCGTATCGCGAAGATATTTTGCGCTCCAGAGATAATGTTTGGGAGCCATTTACGAAAAAGAGATGGAAAGATGGAAAGCGCAATTGAATTTGGATGGCATAACTGACGTATTCCGTCTTTTATTATGTCACGTAGCATAAAAGAGCATTCCAGGAAAAGAAACAGGAAGAGGAAAGTCATTTCATTGAATTTGGATGATTCCAGTTTCACGCCTTATCTTTTAATCTTTAAGATGGTCCGTTTGACTTGTACAAGAAATTCAGATTCTGGACTGTCCATTCTAGTGACATTGGATGGTTTTCTTCAGATGTGATGTTTTTACATAGCATGGTGTAATTGGCTTTATTATAGCATCATTAAGACAAATTTCAAATGAATGAGATGCCATCATATGTTTAACCCGATAAATTAGCAAACACGAAATACTTTTAATTATTATTGCTTATAATTAAGATATCAAGCATTTGGGCCCAGCTAGATGTGTTCTTGTATTATGGGTAGATACAGTGCTGCGGAACGATTAAAAGTGGTAAAAGATAAAAGAGCTTGAATACTTGGAAGGATGAACAAATCAATTCTTGCATTAAATCAGATTTCTGGTATCTTCCACAATACTTGTTGAGATTCCTCTTCAAAAACACTCTCCAATGGCTACAACAATGTCGCTTGCAAAAACATCAACGTGTTAACATATCATCAAAAAATTATATAAACGTAAAGCTGGATTTAAAAAAAAACGAAAAACATTCCAGTAAGGCACAGCTCGAATGTTATCAACTACAGTATATTAAAAACAAATTCGCGTACAACTTATCGCCGAAGCTTTTCTCTATCGTCAGAGATTGTGAGGCCGAAAATCAGAATTTACAAAACCGAAAATTCTCATTAAACAGCCAACAATTATATTTTCCTAATTAAAGAACAAATAAATTTTTCTGCAGATGCATTAGAAGAAAACCAAAAAAATGAACAGTTTTCGAAACAGTTTCTGGATGGCAGTGAATTTCAAAATATATAAAATTATGATGAAACACTTTTTTTCATTTTTAATTTTGATGTCATACTACGTTGAAAATGTTTCGTCGTCATTAAATGAATGAAAGCAATCGTTGAAGTCGAAGCATTCTGCACCAAAAATGCAAATTGAAATATATTATTTTGACTGTTAATGATATCAAGCTTAATTCAAACAGGTGTTGAGTGTGGACCATTTCTAAATCTTCCGCCATGACTGAAACAGTGAAATCCTTGGAAAAGTGAAGAAATCATGATGAAATTTCGTTTTTTTCAGGTATTGTTGTAACCTCTAAATTTACGAACAGCAGGTAAGTTGGATATTTGAAATAAATATGAAATCAAAACAAAAAAGTTATTAATTCCACAATATCTGGAGTATCTTCTTCTTTGAATAAATTCAAATAACGTACTTCACGTCAACCAGCAGACTGTTTTGTTCATCGTTCAATAAGTGATTATTTTCCGCCCTGAAAAAAAAATTTTGTCAGAAAAAAGAAAAAAATGAGTTGTTTGAAATATAAAGGCAGTCTTCCAATCAAAAGTTTCAAAAATTCCGGAATACAAAAAAATATTTTGTTAGGACTGGATCAATCATTAATGTGATCCAATGTGCCTTTTGTTCAATAAGATTTAACTACCTGTCGATGTTAATGCGATACAGAATTTTCGTGGCTTTATAAATTTGATTGTAAAATCACAAACAATATAATTTTATACCTTAAACACTAAAAAAAAAAAAAAAAACGAATTTATCAATTCTTAATCAAAAAACGGACTTATCATTTTGTAATCCGTTTTTCGATTTGCTATTATGATACTTCTGACCAGATCCAAAAAATGCTGAACAAATTAGCGCGAAAAATCCACGATGCTGCTTTAAACAACATATGGCATCCGTGATAACTGCTAACAGTAAAAGTAATAAAACGATAAATAATAAAATTGCAAACGAACTGGAATCAGCATCATGACGCTCACCTTCCGCATATTCTGCAAATTATTACTGAAAGGATTACTGCAGAAATACATTATTATTTGCTTATCAAGTAATTTCAATTATTCTCTTTCCAATTTACTTATGAATTCATTCAAACCATAAACAGTGAACGAAATTACGAAGGAAAACACGACAAAAAAGGCACCAAAATGTTTCATACTTTTTTCCAACATAACTTTAATGCGAAATAATTTACGTAATGAATTTTGAATATTTCAATCGAGAAAAAAGGAAAAGGAAATAAAAAAAAAAAAGACAAGTTTTAGTATTAACTAACCCGATGTACTAAGTACAAATGAATGAGCATTACTATTACCAACATCATTTACAGCAATTAGTTTTACTTCATACGTTGTAAGTGGTTTTAGAAATAATAAATCCACTCTGAGATCATCAGGGCCTAAATTGAGCTCAAAACTCTCCGCATCAGAATGCTTCTGCAAAAATTTTATATTTAGACTAGATTTTTGCTTCATCTGATTTAAATAGAAATGGAAAATGGATAAATCAAGCGACCAAACAAACAACATTCAAATAAAATTGAGCAATTAAAAGTAATCAAAAAAAATAATGTAATACAATTCGTGCTGCATCTGCAATACGATACAGTTTTAATTCTTTAACAAAATTCACAGAAATCCGGCTTTGAATTCAAATCTAAAATAACATATTTTAAAAGCTTACGAATAATGGAGAGATATACAGAGCCTTGATCCGTCCCTGCCTCATTTTCCGCCACACATTGGTATTGGCCCGCATCATCTTCATCCACTGTTGTCAGCGTCAAAATAAGAACACCATTACTCTCGTTAACCGTTACATGATTATCCTGAAAATTTCTCCCTACTATTCTTGGAAGTGATAAACTAAAAAGAGTGACAAAGTGCATGAACATAAATATTTCAAAATATAAAACGATCAGTATCGGAAGAAATCAAGAAAACAAACACTTCGGATTAAACGAAAGAATGTACCTCAGCAGTAGTATTTCCGGTATTCAAACTATTACCGGCAGCATTACTGTATCTGTTAAGTGAACTTGAATTAAGTCGTTCAGTCTGATTCGTTGATCTACTTGACCATTCCTGTCCAAGATGTAACCATTTAGCTTTCAAAGATCCATCCCCACTGAATTCGCATACCAATTTAACGGTATTACCACGTGTGGTTGTCAAATTCTTCATCGATTTCAACCTTGGTTTGTCTGAAATTTTCGAAACAAATCATTGTCCCATCGAAATAATTATATGCTACTAAAAAAAATATCGCAGGTTAATTCATCAAAATTGCACAAAAAGAAAACAAACACTAACTGAAAACTGTCAAGTTAAAATCTAGTCGTGCTTCATCTAGAGCATTTTTTGCGATACAACTATATGTGCCACGATCTGCTGGGATCAAATCGCGAATTATAAGGGTGCCATCATCCGTAACATATTTTTCAGAAAGCACAATGATTTCTTCATCTCCATCCTGAACGAAGATTAATTTAAAATGAAACAAAATATAAATTTAAACAAGCGATTTGAACATCATTCTGATTAAATCACTGCTGTTCCTTTCTTTCTCCCTCTCTCCCTTCCTCTCTCACCCCTCTATATATCAAACAATGACGACAATGTAAATTCTGATTTTACAGCCTTTTATTTAAAGTTAAAATTTGAAAAGAGAAGAGGTAAAAAAAAGCTAACAGTGTATTTAATCCATTGATAATAAGGCTTAGGTTTACCGACAGCTTGGCATCGGATGATGAAATCACGACCTTCGACACCATATGTTGCTTCCGATCCATCAAGTATTGTTATTTTCGGACGTACTGTAAAGCTTGAAGATACAAATCATTCAGAAATTAAGCAATTTTAATTATTTGACTGAAAGTTTAAAAAATTATTTCGATAATTCAGCAATATATTGCAAAATCCCATTCAATTCTTTCACTATTTCCGAAATTTTAGAGCAAGACCGATAATTATGCAAATTTAATGAACCATATCCGGTAACATTGATTGTAACAGTTTCGAATGAGTAGAACTGTGCCGCACTACACGTATATTGACCATCATCAAGACTGGAATCATATTTTGGGATTACCAAAATTTGATTTGCATCTTTGAATTCATAGTTTCGTGGTCCACCTGTAAGGAGGATATAAATTTCATTAGATTAAATAGCAGGACATAAAAATAAAATCGAAAATTCAAAAATATGACCTTCAAGCTGTTTCAAGCTGTTTCACTAATTAATTCATTATTCAATAACGGTACGAATAGAAAAAAAATACATGGTTGAGCTAGTTATTCAAATAACGATTTATCTGAAATGAAATCTAAAATGTTAAATTTCTGGATTTTTTATTAACTAAAATTATGCTATCTAAAGACACTAAAAAATACTCTCTTTAATGTCTCCACTTTTTTCTACTAACATTCACAACTTAAATCAATTCAAGTTAAAATCAAAAAATCAAATTTTTCAAAAACTGAAATTACTCTTCATGAATTATATAATTCTTCGTCATTTCTTTTATCTCACTATCGCTCTTTCAAGGGCATAATATGTCGCCAAATAGAAAGAATCACATCGTATAATCCCCCCGTTTACATGCAATAAAAATTTGTTGCCGTAAAATTTTTCTCTTTTTTTAAAATATGAATTTTACTTTCAACCTTAAATGTTGTAACGATTTGAACATAACACTGAGATGAAAGAAAAAGTCAAATTTTTACAGCTTCAATTAGAAATAAAGAAAAAGAAAATCTACGAAATGTTTGCATAAAACCGGAATGAGCTTTTTTTTTTTGGCAGAAAAAATCCTTAAAGTTTGAAATTTTAATCAGTGAAGTCCAATTACAATTTTCTCCTTATTCATGACCTAATCGATATATATTTTAAACAAATTTATGTGTTAGAGAAATAAATCATATTCTGATAGTAACAATAATTTTTCATATTTCCTTTTTACGAAGAGTTTTTTCCCTCTCTCTCTCATGATTTATGCAAATACGATAATACGAATGCTTCTTTTTTTCCCTCCCCTCAAAATAATTATTTTTCTTATAATTAAATCAAGTTAACATTCCTGCAAAATGAAAAAGGACAATTGATTACTTTTGCAAGTAATCAAAAAATAAAAATAAAAATAAAATCAAGCACAAGAGATTTACGATTTCATGTTTGCAAAATGAATGATTCATATTTTTTAATTTTCTCAAACATTTCAATTATCTTTCAATTCTATCAATTTCACAAACAAAATCTGGGCATTGAAATTTCTATCACTTTTTTTTGTAGCGTCAAATTTATAACAATAACCAATGTAAATTTATAATAAATTTCACATTTTACAGATATCATTAAAGATGACATGGAAAAAGTACATGCTTTTGGTGGTGAAACTATCAAATTTCTCTTGCATAATTTTTATTTTTGTTTGGCAAAAGAAAACCAAATTTTTTTTGCAAACAAAACAAACCTTCGAGGATAGTTTTGCCTTCAAATTGCCAAAAAATTTCCAACGATGGATCTCCATGTACACGACAAACAATTTCCGCATCTACACCCTCTTCCGGATGTTGTTCGAAGTCAATATCAATAAATTCCGCTGCTTCTGAAACAACAAAACATTCCAAGATTTTAATTAATATTGCAAATGTTTACTTTTGGAGCTTCATTTCTTCGTATAGAACAAGATATATGCAGGAATTTTTCCATTTTGTTTTTAAACGTCTCTTTTTCCCGAAGAATTAACTTCATTTCTGATTGTTTTTCGTTAAAATTTCAATCAAAGTAATTGTTTGCCAAAAATTATGTTTTTCTCTGCATAAATGCCATTGAGTGATGAATAATTGGAATAATTTTATTGTGAATAAACTTTTTATTTAAACTTTAAAATTTTGATAAATAAACAGTGTTTGTAAGAATACGAACGAATGAATGATATCTTCGTTGATTTATCCTTTATTTGACCATTATGACCATTGGTAACATTGACCATACATTTGTATGTACCGCTATCCTCAATTGTCGGCTTGATGAAAAGTAATCGAGCCGATAACGGTTTCATACGACTTACTGATATCCTTTACGAAAAAATGAAATTTATGAAATTCAATTTTACACAAATTAGCAAAAAGTCAAAAATGATTATAAGAAAAAAAGATTCGAGAAAATTAATTGTTTATTATAATAAATAATACTTCTAACTTCTCTGAATTACTTAATATAAATTAACTTTAACTTTAATCATAATATTCCATCAAACTTTACTGTAACTACAGTATTCCAAATTATACTTCAAACCTAAATTTGTCATTTAAAATTCATTTCTAAATTATATTTCAATTAATTTGATGAAGACAAGAAAATTTACAAATTTCATTCATATCATTTTTCTTTTCCTACATCAAAATTAAAATTCCAAATCCCTCGCCTAATATGGAAAAAACAAAAAGTAGAATAAAAAAAAAAACGACGAAAATTATGGAGAGAGAGAGAGAGAGAGAAGAGAGAGAGAGGAAAGAAAAGGACGAAAAGGAAAAGATTTTTTTTCCTCTTCTTAAATTCATACGATTCATCTTGGTAATATTGTATTTGGCTATAACAATTCATTTACATATATTGCATACCAAGATTTAAACCCGAAAACAGACCACAGCACACACACACACACAGACACAGACACAGACACAGACACACACACATACACACACACACACACACACACACACACACCATACATACACACACACACACACACACACATACACACACACACACACACACACACACACACACACACACACACACATACACACACACACACAGATACATAGATACACAAACACATAAATGTGAGCAAAAACCATACATTTACGACAGATTGGATAGAAAAATTGAAAAAAAAGAAAAAAAAAAAAAATTATTTTCATGAATTTGTTGGATACCAGAAACTAAAATTGATAATATTTACAAACAGACAAAAATAAATATTCATTTTTGTTTGTAATATCATTCATGCCAGTATTTTTATCTGTTAACAAAAATAAAATAGGAAAAAATGAAAAGAAAAAAAGATGAAAATAATTTACATTTATCATCATAAATAATCACAAACAATTGATAACATTTTTTGTTACAAAATTTTTGCAAAAATTGTAATAAAGAAATTTCAAAAAAATCATTCAGATTAGAACAATAAATTAGAATTTTTGCTAATTAATAATATTCTTAAGAAAGAAGGGAAGACAGAGAGAAAGGCAAAGGATAGGGGAAAGGAAATTATCAAATTATATTAACAAATAATAAATATAATCCTTTAACAGATAATAAAAAATATAACCGTAATTCAATAGTTGCATTATCATTTATACAAATATCTGGGAATTTTTTCCCTATGGTATACAGTTTTTCATTTTATTGCTATTAATAATGGATGAAAAAAAAAAAAAGAATTAATGATAACAGATAAGAAAAAAGAGTTAATTGATATCTTATTGATAATGAATGAATTAAAATGTTGACTGATAATGGATGAATAAAGAAAAGAAGAAATAGAATGGATAAATCGGACAAAAGTATGCTTAAAATATTCAATTTTTATTCAATAGTATTTACTGGTACAATAACTGTCTCTTATGCTATTGTTTGTTTTATTTATCTGATAAATGATTGAACAGAAGAAAAAGCCACTGGAAAGAATGAAAATATATTGCAAATATATTCGTAGTTCGATTATATTTAAATATTCAATTTGATTCATCAGTGATATTTATTACAACTGCAAATACATGAATTTTTTTTTATTTCAATTTCCAGATCTATTGATAATTCTGATTAAAATTGATCAATTCACTAATAGCTTAATAATCAATTTATTCACACATAGAAATAGGAATAAATTTGAACACCTATAAAGTAAAAAAAAACTTGCCTTGATAATGAATAAATGATAAATTTAATGGAAGACAGAAAGAAATAAAACGAAAAAATGAAACGCGAAAAGACAAATAAAGATTTTTTTTTTTTTTTTTTAATATCAATTATGCGGAAAAAAGAAAAAGATATAGAAACAATAAATTGTTTAACTCAAGATAACGAATTCCTAGACATTTCAAAAATGATCCAATCTTCAACAATATTCCAGCCTATTGTCCCAGTTGATTAGATTCAATTGTTGATAAATTAAACTTTGAAAACAAATTTGATAAACAATATTTCTGCTTGTCTATTTAATTGATTTGCTCATACATCTAATCCTCAAATACTGATTTTTCCAGAAATTCGATAACAATTGACAATCGGAATGATTTGATTAGCCGCAGCAAAACACATTAATTTTGCAATTATAGCGAAATGGTAGAGATGATACATTTATAGGAACCTTATGCATCCTATTCTAAATTCAACACAATTCAAATTCCATATCATTTCTACAAACTTTTATCCTATATCTTTGTCATTTTTCACACAATTTATTCAAAAGTTATTTCAAAAATTGCGCAAAAATTATTTCCGCAATTTTATTATACGGTAAAAGAAATTGAATAAAACAAAAAAAAAAAATATTCGGTAATCAATATTGCAATAAATTTATTACAGTATTCATTCCTGCCTTTTTTCTCTCTTCGACAAACAAAAAAATAAAAAAACAAACAGACCTTTCTTGCCGATCAATGGCTATTTCATGATTCTCACGATACCACTTAATTTCAACCTTGGCATTGTGATTTTTTCGGAGACCGATTACTGAACAAATAATAGCTACATTCTCATCACTTTTCCGATTTTGCAATTGTTGCGCTGTTGGCAAAATATGCACCTCCCATGCTGGAAAAAGAAAAGAAAAAAATTACCACGTTTTATCCAAAAAATTCTTATTTTTTTGCGATAAAATTTAAATTTATATAACAAAAAGAAATTATGATTATAATATTATAGTTATAATTTATTATGATAATTAGCGCTAGATTAAATAAAAACACAGCTGTTGTTTGAATTTCATCAAAGAACAAAAATCAGTTTAATAAAAATAACTTTAAGTGCCATTAAATAATTAAAGATGAATGAATGAATTATCGTTATTTGATATAAGAATAAATCATGAGGACACAATATTATTTGTATATAATAATTTTTTGTTCATTATCACCAAACAAAAGAAATGTTTGTTAACAGGGAGATCAGTTACATATTAAAAATGGGAAAAAAATTTCAGTTTCAGAAATCTGAAAATTATTTCGGAATAAACAAATAGTAAACACAGTAATTAGATTCTTTGCTTAAATATAAAAATTTTCTCCACTAATAATATGAAAAAAAAAACTAAAAAAAAACAAATTAGTCACAGCAGGACATTAGTTAACTAAGTATGAAGCTTTTTCTGCTTCCTATCAACTTATAACAAAAATTTTACTTTGTAAAATATAAATCAAATTAAAAATTTATATTTAAGAAAGAAAATTTCTATCATAAGAGAGGATTCTGATAATGCAGGCAAATTCTTCTAATCATACCTCATTTACTGAATATCATTTCTTAGTAGCGTACTGAAATGAACTTGTTACTTGTTACTTCTTATGAAAAAACTTTTTTGAATCTATACCAAAATTATGATAGATGCAAATATGACTCTAATTAATAAATAATTACATAATTCAAATGAAAAAAGGGCAAACAAATACATCATTACTGATGAAAGGCTGCTGAATATTCGTATCAAGAATGAAGAAATTTTATAAATTCAAATATGCTATATATATATATATATAATGTGTCACAGCAACATAAGTGACATGCCCAAAATACAATTATGTGAAATTTTTGATCTACCCATCTAAATGAACAATACTATTAAGACATATCAAAAATTTCTTACGACCAAATTTTAAACCTCATTTCTTAACTTCACAAATGGCAATTTTTATCGTTTTTATCTTTCGCCTCCCTCTTTCTTGATTCTCTCCCTCGCCGTTTCAATAAAGTTATTAGTCATAAAATTTAATAGACCTATTATTTCTCTTTGCATAGAAGATTTCAAAGCGATTTCAAAACTAGCAAGATGAAAATTAATGAACATTGGTATTATATTAAATGATTTATAACTACTTGTGCAAATATAATTATCATTATTTATGTTTAAATTATA
Organism: Mansonella perstans; assembly: GCA_037074765.1. NCBI lineage: Eukaryota > Metazoa > Nematoda > Chromadorea > Rhabditida > Onchocercidae > Mansonella > Mansonella perstans. The sequence goes on along the minus strand of JBAMDO010000213.1, from coordinate 21,913 downwards.
ATATAATATCAATGGTCATTATTAATATTTCAACTGTAACCTTTTATAAGAATTCAAATTTCTTAATTTATATCTGAGATTTGAATTAAGAATAAAATTTGGTCAATAATTTTTACAAAATTTATGTAATTTTCTGTATCGTCGGTAAATTAAAAGGAAACTTTTCGTCTTTTATATCTTAAATTTATTTTTAAAAAAGCAAAATTACAAATTGAATTCAATATTAGAATATTAATAGTAAGTGAATTTAAATTTCCATTCAAGAACTGAAATAGAAGGTATGATAATTATGATGATAACATTGTTGTCGTTATTTAACCATTTTATGTTAATCACTTAACAATATCTCGTTCATAATTACACATTCAAATGACAGTCTAAATAATGAGCCATTAGCTAAAAATGATTAGTAATTAATAGATCGGCTAACAATTAAAACGATATAAAATGAAGTCAGATTTATATTCGGGTTCTTTGTTCTTCCTTTTTTCTTTCTTTCTCTCTCTCTCTCTCTCTCTCTCTCTCTCTCTCTCTCTAAAAGCAAGATGATCGATAACAGTTAAATTTTTTCACTCTTTAATTTTCATCTCATTTTTTAGTACAAAATATGTTCTGAAATAAAACCTAAGGAAAAAAAATGCAAGACTTTATCATAAAACTTTTTTTTCATTTGTCTGTTAAAAAAATTACAATATTTCAAACATTGTCAATATTATAAATATTGTTGTCTTTTTTCTGTCTCTTTTCTTAATTAACATATTATTAATTTTCTAAAAAAATTTAATGAACTAATTTTTAAAGTTCCAATTAATTTTTCTGTGACATATTATCAATTTTCGAAAATTTAAATTAGCCAACTTTTCGAAAAAAAGTCAATTTCATCGGCAGTATTCCATTGACTTTTTAACGAAAATTTTTACCGGTCAATTTTTTTTCAGTTTAACAATTTTTGTAATTTGCGGTTGTTTTTTGAAAAAGTACGATTTGTTGGATGTGGAAAGAAGATAATTAAAACATTACCACTCTTCATAATGAAATAATATTACTGTTATTTGACATCTACAAGAGAGAAATAAAGAACTGTAAAAGAAGGGAAGAGAGAACAAAAATTACTTAATTAATTCAAAATTAAAAGGTCCTTGTTGTCCCAAATAATTAAGGTTATTCTTCATTTTTCATTTTTACACTTATTTTTTTACCTAATGAAATTGTTTGTGTATAATGAAAAAATGAAGAAAAAATTGGGAAAAAATTTTCACAATTTTTTTTAAAAAAATCTCTGTTTTCTAACCATTTTATATATTAAAGGAAATTTAAATTAAACTTCAAAAAAAAAAAAAAAAACATATGATGATAAATGATAACACACCTGCAATAACTGGTAACAAAATGTTGAGTTGTAGGAAAATTAAATACTCCAATTTGATACTAAATTTTGCACAGTGATGATTAACCATTATTGCCATTGCAATGATACAATAATGATGATGATGATGTTGACAATGGTGGTGACGATAACGATGATGTTAATGACAATGCTAAATTGATTGATAAGAAATTTGGACTGGAATAAATTTTGGATTCCCTTTAAGTTGGTGATTCAGTTTGCTTCTTGTCCTAATCAATCTTCCTTGTTGTTTTTGCTGTTGTGTTATTGTTGTTGCTATCGCTGCTGCTATTGTTAAAAAGCTAGACATTCACAATCTACAAAGTATACAAATTATAATATTAATTTTAATTTTTATAATCGATCAAATGATTAAATCGATTTTCAAACATAATAAGTCAAAAATTTAATAGCAGCAATGGTAAAATGATGTTCCTAAATATATTTGATATTTTTGAAACATTTGAAAATTGATAGAGCAAATGGAGGAAAATAAGGATGAAAAATGGCAACGGTAGAAATGTAAATGATGGCAACAGCACCTTTGCCCCCATGTCTTTCACCTCTTTCCGATGATCGTTCCTTTTCCATCTTTGTCGGATCCTCTCAAGAAGCTTGAAAAGATAGATGTAGGAAGAGGAAAAGGTGGTGTTGATGGCGTGGTGATGGTGGTGGTATTGAAAGACAGCGGGGGAGGGTGAGGGTGAGGGTGAGGGTGGACATTGACTGATGATAGCAGTTAAGATATATAAATATCTTCCCTTACACAACCACTAAGTTGTAACATTCAAATGAGATGAAAATGTTTGCTTTTACAACAGTTAAGCTAAGCTTCTCCTTCATTCTCCGCCTTTTCCATTCTACCAACGCCTTTTCAGTCTTCTTTTTCTTAATTTCATCATGTCTCCTATCTTATCTAGCTATCTATCCCTATTTTCGGTGTTAATTCTCATTTTAGGATTTGACAGAATATCCCTTTCATCTTCCTTAAATCTTCATCATTTCCATTATTCGTTAAATATTAATAATTTCCTCCTCCCTATTTCATCATGCTTAAGAGGAATGATATGACGATTAATGCATTTCATTTTAGTGGAAATTTTCCCAAAACACTACATGAAAATTATTGTCCTTTTTACTCATTTCTGGAAATGTTCTGAAGAATATCCGAAAGTAATTAAATTTTAAATAACGTTCAAATTCACTACTCACTTAAATGTGAAATGAAAGAAAGAGAGATCACGAAGAGGAAGAAGAATGAGATATATTTGGGATGAATTTTGCTATTTTCCTCGTTACAGATTGCAAATGATTTACCGCGCTAGATAATATAATCCGTTTCGTTCGTGGAATTGCTTAAAAAGAATGGTTTAATTTATTGGTGTAGTGAAGGTCAGTGGTGTTAATCCGGTACCAAAAAGCTTTTTAGATGATCGAAACAATGTATATGAAGGGCGTGACCTTGGGTCATATGTCCTCCAGTTGGCCTAGTTATTCCAATTCAATTTCACTTTCAATTCAATTTCGTTTCTTGCTCCTTTTTGCCTTACTCTATTCACCTATTTAGTTTCCTGTAATAATGAACAAATGAATTAAGTATGAATAATTGGGAAATTATATGCGTCACTTTTCCGCGCAGAACGAACACAAGCTTGTAGCAAAAAAAATAGCAAGATAAATATATTCAAACGAGCAATAATAATTGTTGCCTAAAATGGATAAAAAGTAACAATGTACTAGGCCATTTAAAGATATTTCAAAGTCCTCATCATCTTCCATTCCTCTCAGTTCTGTTCTTTGTTATGTCCAATTCTTTCTTCTTCCTTCTGCGTCTTTTCATCGGTGATTGCTGCAACAATTAGCAATCCCTCCTGCTTAAATTACGTTACTTTGCCATCATTGTCCAACAGTTGACGGTAATCTGTTTGTTCACAAACAACAATAATACAAATGCATAAATAAAACGGACACTTCACATACGTTAATTATCGTTCTCAATGATCATTCGAGTAGCTTAGACTAACTTGACCTTCTTGTCACATAAATAATTGATACAAACAACCTATCGATTCATTCTAACTTATCCTATTCTTCACCACATTCCCTCTATAAGTTCTGTTTACCAATTGAATAGTTAATTATTTCTTTTGCGTTTGAATATTTAATATCTTTGGTCACAACATACAAGTATAAATATTCACCAATCTTACGTTTTTCCAAAAAAAAACAATTGAATGAATGAGCCAAATATTTTTTATTTTCAAATAGACTAAAAAACAAAAAGAAAAAAGATGATTTTGAATGACCATAAATTTCAAAGAAGTAATTTTGTAACAAATTAGTCTAATAATTTGTAAATTTAAAATAAAAAAAAAAAACGATAATATTGATTGAAAAAAAATTAAGAAATTGGAACTACTCGAAAGCTTTATCTTTTATTTGACAGATGAAAAAAAAAAATGCAAATTGAAATTTTTTGAATAACAGAAAAACATTTGTGAAAATTTGAAAAGAACTAATTTTATTTTTTTGAAAGAGTAGAGGACAAGAAAAAAGAAAGTTGAGAGAACAAGTTTTTTTTTTGTAAAAATAATTGGAGATGCATTGGAAGCTATCCAAAATATGCCTACTAATTACGACGTCAAAATGTCGATTCATTTTACTTGTCTCTCTTTTCTCTTTCATCTTCCGCTCCGCTCAATTTTCCCCTAAAAACATTTATTATTGATTGAATGTTAGCAATGATAGCTCTTTATTATATTTGCATAGCTTGCGGCATGCTAAGAATAAGCCACATTCATCATTGATTTATACTTCATAATTCAATAAATTTGCATAATTTTGTACAATTTAGAGAAAAGTAAACAACGAGTAAACAAAATTTAGTGGGATTTATGAATAATTATTTAAGTTCCTCAAGTTAATATTTGGTATTTTGATTAACTGGCATAATTCTAAAAATCAAAATAGAAGTAAACAATAAAACTAATTATTAAACAAACAAAAATTTAGTATTAATTATGTGTAATTATTTTAGTTTATGAAAAAAAAAAACAATTGAAAGAATTGCCCTCTTTTTATACTCCTAGTAGTTATAAAAATACGGAAAAAATATGTAAAAATTAAATAGCTAACTTCAATTTTGATATATTTAAACAGTTAAAATTGCAAATCGTATTTTTGCAAATAAATTGCATTAAATCAAATTAAACTCGAATGAACCAAGCTAAATTACAGTGATTAAATTGAGTTGTATTAAATTGAAATGTGTTGAACTACTATGATAATCTTGCAGAAAAATATGATAAACGGAATATCGAATGCAGATCAAAAAGATCAAATAGGTCATGGAATTCGTTACTTTTGAGGTGAGAAATGAAGGTTCATTACAAACAAAATTTTACAACGTAAATGTATTTTAGTCAAATATCATCGAAAATAAAATTGATTCAAATTATAATACACTTTTTATTTATTCCTTTTACTACACCTTACGTCAATTCAATTTGTTCACTTCCGTAAATCTGATGATGGGAAACGATGGATAGTAACGATAACGGTAATAACAATGATCACAGCAACTTGAACCGTTTGTGATAATGAAGACTAAGGTAAAAGGAATAATGATATTATCAATCCTTTTAAACACGAATGATTGATATTCCTAATGACCGAAATAATAACTACGATAATAACCTATAATGATGATGATAATAACGATGACAAAAACCTGCAGCATTTGTGATAATGGTAATTATCATAATAAAAGTGATAATACTATGATAACAAAAAATTATAGTCCTAATGATATTTGTATGATAAAGACAACAAATAATAATTACAATGATAATCAGTCATAAAAGACTTTTTATTCGAATAAAACTTTAGTAGGAAAATACAAGGCAATTAACACTAAAAATAAAGTGATAGTTTTAATTGGAAAATGTTTCATCATTTTTTAAAAAAATAAGCAAAATTTATCATATTTTTCAAATCATTACGATCAAAAGATCAAAAATTAATAAATTTTTCACTTTCTTCTTTTTTTGAAAAAAAATTCAAAATATAATATATATGAACAAAATCGTTGCAAAATTTCAAAGAGAGATAAAATTTCAGCATCTATTCTTTTTGTCTTTGTCTTTCTTATTTTTTGGCAATAATTTAGAAAACATTTTGATAGGAAGAAGTATGCTATCAAAAATATGGTTCAAAACTTTGTTCACTTTTTAAAACAAAAAGAGAAAAATTTATTCAAAGAAAAAAAATGACTATTAGTTAAGCAATGTATATTACCCCAAAAGTATATTTTGTTTTTACGATTTGTCAGAAAGCTAAATTTTAACACAAAATATTTTAAAAATTTTCATAATTTCAACGTAGAATGATAACATATTTATCCAAGCAATAAAATATAACAGTGTCTAAGTTTTCAATGGTTTAATTTATGTTTGAAACTTAAAAGAAAAATGAAAAATCCATAACCAAATTGAAATTTGGTAAATGTCGATAGTTTTAGTTATTGCTCTTAAAAATGAATTAGCTTCAAAAATTTTGACTTCTATCAAATTAATTAATAGGATATCAAACAAAGAAGAATTAGAAAATTGAACAAAGTAAAGTTATTAAAATAAAATGAAAAGGAACATGAATGGAAGTAAAATGGAAATTAAGTGTGGTGAGATAGAAGTTAGAAAAAAGCAAATAATATTAAATTGGAATAAAATATGAAGGAATTTTAAAAAAACAGTCAAATTTGAAAGAAATAGAAAAAGAAAAAATTAATAATTAAAAGAAAAGATAACAAAAAATGCAGGAATACATTTGTGTTTAGAAATATGGAAACACCTTAAAAATGCCTAGCGTTTTATGAAATCTTATTGCTACTTTTTTATAATTTTATTAGTTTAATGAGAAATGAAACGAAAACATGGCTTCTTCGTTATGGGCATTTTCAATTCATAGTCTAAGCTTAGTTTTTCTGTAATATTTCTTGGATAGGAAATGCAAAAATGAAAAGGCTTTTCCTTCTTGGCCCAACAATCCTCGATTTATTTTCATCCTCTCATCTCATCCTCTATTTTTCTATATTGAATTAAATTGAATTCTTGTCCCATTATTGCAGGAAGTACTTTTGAAACAAGTTAAACAACACAACCAAATTTTCATTTTCCATTCGTAATTTATAGACAACAAACTGTGCAATTTGCAACTGCAATTTTGCAATTTTTGTAATTTTTTTTTTAAAGCGAAAGAAGAAATGGAAATGAAAATGGAATTTTAAAGCAAAAACAGAAACGGGAAGCGGAATTTTCATACGAAGCGGAAATGGAATTTTTATTTGCTGTATTTTTCGCACACCAAAGTTTTGGAATTCGAAAAAAAGATGAAAATTTCGACATAATAATAGTAATTAGAAACTTTTACATTATAACAAAAGAGGAAGAGAAAAGAAAGCTTCTGATTTTCTTTATTTCTTTTAGAATTAAATAAGCACCAATGATGTGTAATTTTGAAATAATTAGATGATAAAGTATTTTTTTGGCACTACGACATTTTTCCCACCTGTAGGAAGTACCAGAAAATTCCGAAAAGTTTGAAAAATCAACAAATCTTTCATCTTTTTTCTCTCTCTCGCTTAATTTTTCTTAATTTACTCTAATTATTAATTTATGTGAAATTTACGTATATTTTTTTTCTCAACTTTTCATTGATGATAGATTTACACGAAAGCATCCAAATTTCTCTATACTTAACTATAAATAAATTAACATCTAATGCTTCTAATCGGTTATTTCTTAAGTTTCACTCAACAGTTTTCATAATATCAATTTTCTATCGCTTATACAAACATTTCGTTTTTAAAAACGTTTATTTTCAAGCTGAAAATGATTTTATGTTGTTGTTCCCGAAGTATTTAAGAATTTAATTTTTATCTTTTTGAAAAATCAAACTTTTTTCCACACATTAAAGATAAAATTTTTGTTTTGTTGAAAAAAGTCCGTTGTAATTTCCACATTTCTCACCCTCTTTTTTTTCATCAATCAAAAAAGATATAATATTTGATAAGGAAGATAAAAAAAAAATATCGTGGTTCCTTTTTTTTTGCTACGATACTGATAAATATTATGATAAATAGCTAAATATGATAAATATCACGATATGGCAGAAAATGCAGAGAAAATAGTAGAAAATAAGAAAGGAAAAGGAAAGTTAAAGTCAGAGTAAAATGAAGTAGATTAAACTTGACTACTCAGCAGCCCATAATGGATGTATTGCAAATATTCAGTATAGTGTGTAAATATAATATCGTTATTGAAGCAAGCACATACTGTTTATGCAATATCGGGTATATGAGTATCGGAAAAAATATATGATAGTTCGAAAATAAAGCAAGAGAGCGAAAAACAAAAAAAAAAACTTAACAAAAAAAATTTTTTCTTGTTGGAAGAAAGAATGCAATAAATATATTTCATTTTAAATTACAAAATCAAAAACAATTTTTTTTTTTTGCTGCGTAACTTATCTTGTAACACATCAAATGCAAAATAATCATTACAAAAAACACGAACCCAATCGGAATATATGAGCGAAAAAACTAATAATCAGAAAAAATTGGTAAATTGGTAATTTATAAGAAGAAGTAATCTTTAATCTTATAATGAAAAAGAAGGCATAAAAGTTAAGAAGATAGTGAAAGGTTATTAGAATTCAAATGATTGTTAGAAATTTTTTCTAAGGATTATAATGAAATTTTTCCAATATTTTATATTATTTGTAGATACACATAGGAAATATTATTTCAACATACTTTAATAATTTGAAATATAAATACAAACAAATGAAAAAAAAAAAACAGACAAACGTCCTTGACTGAAGAATGGTTGAACTGTACTACTGATCCTTTTTTCATAATGTGTCATCCTTTTTACAACCTTAAATAACAATATTTTCAAAATACTTAATAAATATCCAATCCACCATTATTTATTTCTCTCTTCAGAAACTTTTCATATTACTATAAGTATATACCATTTGTTAAAAATTCATGAGGAAATGAATAAAGAGAAGAAAAAATGAAAATCCCGAACTTTTCGTCTTTTAATTGCAAAATAATCTATGATTTTGAAAAAATAATGGAAAATACTTTCAGTCCTCAATCTATTAGTCATAAAATAAAATACCGAAATGTAAAATCAAATTGAAAATAATATTTCCGCATATTTTAGGTTCAGGATTGAAAATATTTGACAAAAATGTAACATTTTAAACAGTTTACAATTTTAAATTTCACTTTCGGTAAGAATATATCCTTCATTTCAACTATTTGTGCCAATATGATGGTGAATGACAAATGATTCAGTGGTAATAAACGAGAAAGAACTCTGAATTTGGATGTAATATTACAGAAATTGGCATAAGCTGGAAAAGTGCGATAAGAGGGATTTGACGTTGATTTTTCCTCTCAAACATTACTTCTCAATTGCAATCTTTTGTACCGGATCAATGAAATGGGATGGAATGGAGCAAAAGGTATGGAATGAAATATATATGAAAAAAAAAAAAAAAAAGGAGTAATGAAAACATGAAATAGAATGGAGCGGGAAAGCAATTGGAGATGTATTGAGAAGATGGAAGGGATCGGGTATCGTAATTTATGTAAATTTAAGCGCAAAATAGCTCTTCTATCACCAATGAATGATACATTTTAGGTTCTCCATATTTTGATTGATATCCAGGATTTCCTAGCATTTTCACTAAATTTTCCTCTTCTCTCTTTCATCCTATCATTACTTCTTTTCCTTCTCCATTCTTCTTTTCTCTCCTACTTTTTCATTTGAAAAATTCATGCAAGTATGATACAACTTAAAAATATTTGATATTTTTGTCGCCTCTATTTTCTGTCTAAATTTTTGAAATTCGATTTCTAAAATTAAATGATAATTTTAAATCAATGCATGAAATTTGATGATAATATTATATTACATATTCTATCTTCAGCAGCTGTAACAAGAAAAATGAGTGAAGAAAAAGGTAGACTTGAAATGTTTTAAATCATCCAGCATTTTCTTTTTTCTAACAACATATCGGGAAATAATTACGGCTTTTAACCATTTCTCTGCATTACTTATACCACAAGTTTGTAGCATATATTTGGTAGAAATTTAAAAGTAAAATTTTGTATTTGCAGTTTGTTAATCTCTCTTTCCTTTTTTTCATACCTCATTTTCTTTTTTCATTCATTCCTTCCTTCATTCCTTTGTTCTTTTCTAATTTGCAAGGGGTCAGGTCAATTTGAAGGGTGACAATGGTGATATTGATGATAATAATGATGATAATGGGAAAGGGAAAGGGAAAGGAAAAGGTTGCAATAAATGATCTCAAAATTGGTCGATTTCGCTGTTAAGAAAGTGGAAAAGAGAAGGTGTTCGGTAACTTCGACCAAATTGAACAATGCGAGTGTCATTTTTGATAAAAACTTGAAAAATTAAAATGTATTTTGATAATTTCAAAGAAATAGATTTCTTCCTTTGATATAAACGAATATTTTGAAACAATTTCGATTGAGTATTTTTCAATTTCTTATTAATTTAAATAAAGTATTTCAACAACTTTTGAACTATTTATATGGTATTTCATTTAAAAAATAGTTTCATACTAATTAACCTAAAAATTTGTAATATTAGTATTATTTTCCTCTTGCCATATTCTTATTCTTCTTCTTTCATTAAAAAAAAAATTTTTTTTTCCTTTTAAATTAGTAATAAACAAACATGGATTGTAAGTTGGATCACTTTGCTATACTAATCTATTACTTATAATTAATCATTTATCCTTAAATATTGATAGAAAAGCAATTAGTTAACTTTTTTAAAATTAATTCGCAAATTTTGTCATTTATTTATTTCTTTATTTCATTTCTTCAGGACATTTTCAATCCATTCCAGACAATATTCAAGAATTTTCCACATCTGCCTTGATTGATTCTTTGCAAATGAAAAAGAAAAAAGGGAAAGATTAAATGAAGTATTAATTGGAAGAAAAATTTTTTGCCGAAAATTAAAAAGAAATTTGTTATCAAAATCTATGGAATTCAAGCAGTCCCATCACCAACAACTACACCTTGTCCAATTTTCACTGTCGATCATAGTTCAAAACAATTATTTAATTACATGACACAATTAATTTCGATACTAAAAAAAGTGCAAAAAAAAATAATCAATCAAAGCAGATGTGGAAATTAAAATTTTTTTGAAAATATTTCACATTTAAATTTTGAAAATATTTCACTTTTTATATTAGCTGGTAAAAAGCGAAATTTTGGAGAAATTGAAAGTAAACAAAATTTTAAACGTTATGAAATAATTCAAGCAATCAAGAGTGAAAAATGAAATGAGCTAATTTAAACAGAAAGTAATAAGCATTAAATAGGCAGTAAAAAAAATTAAATTGAGAGCATTAAATTCGGTGGAATGTTTGATGAAGTTGAAGAAAAGAGTGGGAAAACGATTTTAATAATGTTCGCAAAGTGAAACTAAACTTCCCATCGTTACACTTATATACATTCAAGCACTGAGCTCATTTGAATTCAAGTATTTTAATTCAATTCAGTCATCTCAATCAACGCCATTCTCTGTTTTTTATTTTATAGCTTTTAAGATAAACAAAATTTTGCTTCAATTAATCGAATAATAACCTTTGACTTTTCGGATTCTGTTCTGTTTCTTTAACTTAAATTAAATTGGTAAAGTTTAATTTAATTAAATGAGAACAACTGTGTCTCTAATGTAGACATTTTAATTTGAGAAGCTATTAAGTAACATTTGCTTACTATTACAATTTATTAATTGCTTTTATTACAATTTATTTTTATTATTTATTACAATTAATTAATTTTGCGGATTTGAAAAATTTTTGAAATCATATTAGTTTAAGAATTCAAATATATTCCACAGATAATGAATTGATCAGGTTCATATTTGCAAACCACTTTTGCAGACAATCGATCAGATACATTTCATTGGGATTTAGGGAATACATCCAGCAATCTTGCACTATATATACACAAACGATCTGAATTACTGGTAGCTCATCAAATCAGCCCACTTGGTTTAGTTATCAGATCACTGCCTGAAGATGCAAAACATGTCAACATAAATATTTCTGTCAAAATTTTAATCCAGAAATTTCAAAATTTGAAATTCACTTTTTTCAATTACTGCTGAATCCATGGTTCGATAAAATTTAGCAAATTTCGTTATATTCATTATTGGGGCTTTCATTTGTCTACCATTTATTATACCAATGCAAAACAAAACCGTGAATTATTCTCACATAATTAACGAAAATTAAGCACAAATGAATTTTAAAACAAATAGCAAATTTCTCTAAAAAAAAAGTGAAAAATTAGCCGTGAAGTGACGAAATGCTGCAATATAATGGCTTGTTAATTAACATATTTTTCGCTCACTTTTTCTCAATTTTCAATTTTTTTTTTTAAAAAAAGTAAAACGAGACATTATTGCTATTGCTTAAAATTTAACTTACAGATCTTAATCTGTCATATTTCGGGAAGCAATTTAAGACAAAAGAAACCATTTCTTATGAAATTTTGGAAAATCAATTCCAGGAAGTCGAAAGTAGACGAAAAAAATCCTTTTAGTTCACTGTTTCTAGTAATTGTAAAATTGCATATTAGAATGACTTTATAATTGTGAGTTTAATTAATTTCACAGCAAAGTTTAAGTTACAGAATTTTGATAATTCGTCTTCACAATATGTATACATGTGTACATATCCATTCGCATATTTAAAAAAAAAAGCTTGAAATTTAATAAAAAGGAAAAAACTGCATAAAATAACCAAAAAAAGAGCTGAAAAAAAAGCAGGAAAAACTAAAAGAAGTGAAATTAAACGAAGAAATGAAGATTTCAAGCCGGTTTTTACGATGCCTTGAATTATTCTACAAGAAAATGGGTGAAAGTGATTTGTTGATAGAAAATCACCCACTCCAAAATTTGTTAATGTTGAAACAATGCAATGGATGATGGTGTTGTTGTTCGTAATTCTTTTGGAATTTCTTCCCGATTTAATTCATGGATGTACATCACGATATCAGGAAGAACTTCAGTACTTAAATTATTATCTTGGTATACAACCGGAAAATCAGGGTAATCTACCTATTGAAGGTATAGTGTTATTTCAAGTTAAACTTTTTTTTGCAAAAAAACCAACTTTTAAAAGAGAAGAAACGAAATGAAATGAATTCATTAAAACTTCTTGTATACTTCTGAAAGTTTTTTTTTAAAAAGGTATAAAATTATCGAAAATTTTTTGCGAAAATAATTATTGTTGTAATTTGTATCTTTGAAAAGCAAAGAATATTCTGGTAATTTTTCAATTTCGTTTGATTTTTTTTTCTTTTTCTTCAGAAACGATGCTAAAAGAATATGTAAGCCATTCATCGAAGTTGAATTGCAAATTTGATGAACAATGTGCCTGGATGAATGAGCCTGCCGATAATTTATTAGATACATCAGATTTCTATTTATTTGTCAAAGCAAACAATAAATTATTTGCACCACAAGTACAACCAGGGCCATCTAATCCGTTAAAAGGTCTTTCATATCAATGCAAGAAAAGTTTTAATTTGCCAAAATGAAATGGAAAGAATCGCTATGTTTCCAGTAACCAAAAAACAATATTTTAAAAATTATTATGGCAGAATAAATTCGTTTTTTTTTTAACTGTTACTTTTATTGCCTCCATTTAGTGATAAGTTTTTTTCCATCAAAAATTAATTATTGATGAAAATAGAAATAGTCAGAGTTCAAGGTATGATAAAGATTTCTTAGACTAAATGGTTTTTAAACTAGTTTTTAATTAGTTCTAAATTGGACCGCTTATTTCCTGATTTTATTCTTTTCAAAATAAGTCATTGTGGATTTAAAATGAATTTTTTGCAAGCGATTCATTTTCTTCCAGGCACCAAATTTGTTCTCGCAGGCAATACAACAGCAAAACCTCAAAGTGCAGTGCTTATCAGTGCACCGATTGCTTGTCAACGAACTCTTGGATTATTAAAATTCAAGTAATTTTATTAAGCATAGAAAATAAATCAACCTGCGAGATCAATCAATTTCTGGAATAAACTTAAAAAAAGAAATAATTTCATACAGTAAATAGTAACACATGAAAATTTTCACTTATTTGGATGTTAATTTAAACAAAAATTGAATTATCCATGCAATTCAAAATATTTTAGATATTGGCTATACAATGAAGCTAAAATTGAAGTATTAATTTTAAAGCCTTCTACCAGACGGGGTCGTCTTCAGGTAAATTAATTGTTTCTTTCATTTATTCGTTTCACAAAACAAAGTTAGAAAAAAATATTTTCATTTTAAGGTTATTTTACGTCCACATACCGAGTGCTACATCATTCGTACCTTTGATGATCACTGCAAAGTTCAAATACCAGAAATTGCTGAACCATTTCGAATTGGTATTCGTGTTCACGGCTTAAGAGATTCGGCATTGGGTAGTTTTGGAATGATTACTGATATTGAATATAAAGCTGAAATATGTTTGGAACCTAGTGAGTTAATAAAAGAAATTTTTTTAAGGTTATAATAGCTATTTGTAACTTTCAGAAAGAAGGCAGTAATTAAAATAATCTTAGTATTTCCAACAATTCCAGATAATTCAATAAAATATTTGAACGATAAGTAATACACCTTACAAGCCCTAGAATATCTGTGAAGAAATTGTAAAAGTTTGAAAGCTAAAGCCGTTAATAAATAAATGATTATTTAAAACTTCATAAATTAACACTACACGTGCAGAAAATTTGAAAAATTATAAAATGAAATTCAGAATTATCAAAAATCTTCGGAGTTCGAGCAGTTCCACCACCATCTGTCACATCTTATCCGACTTCTGCTGCTGCATTTTCTTGTATCGATTACAATTCAACATGTCGCTGGTCCAACAGTCTTTCATCGTTATCTGAATGGAAGATCGGTTGGAATCGTCGACGATGGAAAGAAATTTTTGAAATGGAAAATAAACCAACTGGAAGTTTTTTCTATCAGTACGTTGATTCAGTCACCCAAAAGCCCTATTCATTGCTACGATCGGAACTTGTTCCTTGCACAAGTACTGTTATAACTTTTACATTTAGGTATGTTTTACATTTAAATTTTAATAATTATGAAGAATTTGAAATGATTAAATACAGTGTCATGTCAATTGGTTTCTTCCTTTTTCAAAAATAAAAAGAATATCAATAAACAATTTAATTAGTTAATAATCACAAAATTTCAGTTTTACAATTATTAGCTGAAATTTTAGTCCAGATTTCATAATTTTATATTTCTGAGAGAATAAACATTAACAACTGCGACAAAACAGATATGTCAAAAGTTATAAAATGAAATAATATTTGAAATTGATTATTTGAGAACAAAACACTTATTTACTTGATCTTTTTTTTGTACAGGAATACATCTGATAGATTTTTAAATCTCCGTTTTGAAATCATTCCTTCTGTTTATAGATACTGGTTGCAAACAGGTACACAAGTTCAAGTTTGTACAGTTACTTCATCAAATGTCATAATCAGTTGCGTGTACCTAAATGAAATAGCCATGCCTGGACCTATTAGCATTGATGTTGATGCACCAACTGATGAATCTTTTCGGGTATGAAATAATAATTTACAGATTATATGAAACAACTGATTTTTGTTTTACTACTTAATTAACACTATCAATAACACAAATATCACTGAAGCTGGTAGATAACTAATGAAATATTTTCATAAATGATGCTATTCACTTTTAATTTTCGTTCGTATATTGTTACAAAGCAAATTTTATAAATTTAATTTTACAGTTCGTGTTTGAATTGATCAATTTTGATGAATCAACATTTGGTCTTGTTATTATCGATGATATGGAATTAACTGGTTTATTATGTTATGAAGTAACGGTGCCACCAATCACAACAATCAATCCATTGCAAATTAAGCAACTTTTCTCACTTCGTCCATATCCAAATATGCTAATCGTAAGTAGCAAACTAATATACTTCGCAGTATTACTTCAAGCATTTCCGGATGATGAAAAATTTCTTTAACATAAATTGAAACGATGAAATCAAATCTTGGGAAAAAATTTCTGGAAAATTTTAATTCATATGAATTATTCAGGAAACTGCAGTTAATTTTCAGGACAGTGTACCAACATTGAATTGTGATTTTAATCGAAATACGTGTCCTCAGTGGGAAAATGATGGACGTTGGCTGCTTGGAACGGTTCCATATGATAATGATTCGTTTACTTTACCTTCGTCAAGACAAGGCTTAAATTTTATATAAATTTTCAAATTTTTTGTAATAATTTTAATTATTAATTGTTGGATCATTAAGTTTCCAAATAAATTTTTGATCAATAACACCAATCATTTAGTTATCAGTCACCGTAATAATCAATTTTTCAGATCAAGTTTCGGTAGCTGTTCTTAATAATTCTATGGCTATATTGGAATCCCGAAAAGTACCATGTGCTACTAATGCCAAAATTTTTATTGCTTATTTCCAAACTGAAAAGGCTAACTTAATGATATGCATCGAGAAACATTGTGTGAACTCGAATAATAAACGTTCCGGTAAAGTATTCATCAAAATTTTCAAAACCTTTCAATTTTAAACGAATTTCAATTAATAATAAATTTTTAATCGTTTTGATAACGATAATTAATGATGTTATGACTCATTCTTTTTCTTTTTTCATCAGTTTAATTTATTTGAAAGCGCAAATACGATTGAATGATTTTTTTTGATTTACTAATTTTCGGTTGGCTTTCGATGAATGTTAATCGTAAGAAAGCATTTTTCATCCAATTAATCGCGAATTCAACTGAGCCTGGCCTTGTTGTTATACGAAAAATCGAAACAGCTGGCAGTTGGTGTCCACTACCAACATTATCGCAATATGCTTGCGAAAAACTTAGTTGTACATTTCGACAAACTTTTTGTGACTATAAAACGGAAATAAATTCGCGTGCTAATGTTTTATTCAAGAAAGATGCAAAAGGTAAGTTTGATTGATTTGCTGTTACAATCAATAATTTCTAAATTCAATATATTATACTTTTTTGAAAATCTGTCAATGATTCGCAATTAGAAATAATGAATGCTGGATAATAATCAATGCTTGAAAATTCATTCCGGTATTTTTTTCATTATTTGTTCATTATGTTCAAGGAACAATAGCAAATATCGACGATGGATCAGGTTTAGCTATATTGCGATCACCACAATTTAAGCTTGCTCATCCGATTGAGTTACAAATTAAGGTTAGTTTCATTAAAGCTTTTTGATCAGTTGAAAATCAATAGAACAAATGATATTATTTATTCTCTTACTTCTTGTAGTGCTTGCTAATTAATCTGACAAAAAAAATTTTGAGTGTTAGCAGTAGGTTACTTATTTTTTCAATTTTTTTTTTGAGAAGGAAGTAAAGAAATTCAGAAAAAAAGTTCATTAAGTGCTAAGACAATCTTTGATCTTAGCCATGTAATGAGAATTCATTTTTGGGAATTTCCTAAGTAAAAGGTTGTTTACAGCACATTATTTCTGATTATCTTTATTTCTTCAAAAACCTTTTCTACAAAGGGATTAAATTAATAAACAAAAAAAGGATATAGTAAAGGATAATTTAAGTTCTCTCTTTTTTGTTACGAGGAATTGTATTTTATTTTGTTTAACTTCATATTAATTGATTTGTGATTTAATTCTCTACTTATTAATTTCCTATTAGTGCTAACGAAAATTACTTGATATTAATCGACTTCAAATTTTTGATAATTTTCAGTTATATCAGTCAACATTTGGTTCGCAAACATTCTTATGTCGCGATGATTTTAGCACATTGTTCGACTGCCAACCCATATTAGGCCCAAAAATAGAATTACCAACAACGGAAAAAGTAATTCTACCAATTGATCAGGATGCTCAAAATTTCACAATTCTTGCTGTACACGATAAATTTCTTGAATTTGGTGCAGCAAAATTTATCATTTCAAACATTGAAATCTTGGATGAAAAAGGCAAATTATTGTGCTAAAACAAGTGATCTTAATTAATTTATTCATTTATCCTAAAATGATTTACTAATAATTGAAAAAGTAAGCAGTGTTATTTTTAATTACTGTAAAAAGGAAGCAAAATGTAAACAATAAAAAAAACTTTTTGACAACCGAAAAAATTAAAATGAAAAAAGAATGAAATTCAAATCTGATAAAATTTATATCCAAATAAATTAGACTGGAACGAAGCTTCGAATTAATCTGCCACATTATCTTGAAAATTTTAAATCAAAGAATTTATTTCGGATCCTATAATCTTTTCGTTTATCTTCACATCTTTTTGTTTTACCAAGTCACTGTTATGATTGAATGTTACAAATTATAATTTCTTTATTTTGCGTTAAATCTCAGTTCTTAACTATTCTATTGCAGTTTATTAATTCAAAATCAACAGCTTTTATTGTTTTTTTCTTTTTTGTTTGTACGTATTGCTGTTTTTAAGATATTAGAAATTTTTATTTCCCAGCGCTAAATTTTTGTTATCGTTTAAATTTGATATTAAAAATAAAAATTAAAAGAAGTTTGGATTTTTAAAACACAAATTTTAAATTTCGTGGAAAAAATTAATTGATGAAAATGACAATGGTATCTGACAACAACAATCTCCAGTGAATATTCCATAAACAGAAAAGGAATTAGTATAATCTTATCTTTATTATAAATAAATCTCACATTTCAACATTCGTTCATAATAATGCTGTTATCAAACTGTGGACACTTTTAGCTGCAGCAAAACAACTTTAGGTTCAAAGTTTCGACTTCCAAAATTCGCCTATTGCAGCCCAAGAAAAAAAAGTAGTATGACAGACTTTTCAACGTAAAAATAAAATTATCAATGGTTATTTATTAAAAAAAGAAGAAACACGCCGAAATTTTATTTCGAAAAAAATCGAACTTTTAAAATCAATCAGAGAACATTATCTTTATGTATAAGATTAAAAAATTTGACGAACTATAAAATTAGATCGGAACTTTCTACTAAGGAACAAAATATTAATTAAATGCTAATCAAAAATTTAAATATCATACCGTTAGGCAAAATCAAGATTTAGCTGAAAGTTTTTTAATATTAATGTTAAATAAGTAAGGTAATAATTCGTTCTTCTACTGCATTTAGAAATTATTTATCCAAATTTTGCGAAAATTTGAATTGCGAGGATAAACAAAATAATTCACATGATATTTCTACCACTGCGAAATTCCCGATGAATGTGGAACGATTTGTGGGATTTATGATTATAAAAGGTCATCAACCTTTTCAAACATATTCAGATCATTTTCCTATCGAAATGAAATTCGAATCATCACTTAAAGTATCCGATCACTTTCCCAACCAGTGATTTCTTAACAACCAAGAAGATTGCAACTGATAAAATATTCTCGACTACCGTAGGATCTAAACACTATTTTCAATGCCAATGATCAGAAAAAAGTGGAAAAGTTGAATTCGATAAGAAATTTAAATATGTGACAAACTTCTGCTGCAATCAAGTAACAAATTTAGAGATGGAGAAAGCTTTAGCTTTACTTATTGTATTATATCTTTTGGTTTCAGACTATTTGATTTGCTTGTTAGCAAAAATTTTTACCTTCAGTCGAGTGTTCTCGTGAAAATTTCATTAAACTGATGGATTTTTTTTTAATTAAGCTAAGATTAATTCCCAACTGACTTTCGCTTATATTTGGTGAGCTTTCAGTCGTTGTAATCACTAACTGATAATTCAACCATTCCACTCAAAAATCATACAGCATTTTATTGACTGTCAATTGACAAAATTGACAGTTTTATAAATTGACAAAAATATCGCTTCATAACTTCTTCTTCAAATTCTCTATTGAATAACATTTTTATCTCTTACTTTTTTTGTTCCAATTCTTTTCAAAGCAAAAAATTAATGTGCACAAAGCAGGCGTCAACATGTCGTGCATTATTGCATGTAGCAAACTAATTTACCGTATTTCCGGTAAACCGTTTAATGGAAACAAGCAAAAAGCAGAATCATTGAACTTCTCAAATGTATAAGGAAGAATTAATTACCCATTCAAAAATACCATAAAATTTTGTTGTAATAAGAATGGAAAAAAGCGTATTTCTTTTGGTATATTTTTAAATTTGTACATTCCTTTTTTTGCCGACATTTCTTTTAATACTCTCCAATAACGTCAATGAAGTGGCGTAAAATTTGTTAATAGAAAAGTTAGGTTCAATTACCCTTCTCAAGCATCATTTTGAACTCAATTTAAAATTTTTCAAGATAATATTCCAATAGATTGCTAAATGTTAGCCAAAGAGAACACATTTCTTTAATTAATTTGATGAATGATACTCACAGTGTATGAAAATGAACGCTGAAACCATGAAGATCTCTTCAAATATCATTGTTAAGTGACGCAAATACAGTTAGTGTAAGGACACTAAAAGTTAGATGTAGTCTCTATGGAGTAAGTAAGAGAAGATAAACGCGGAAAAATGAAACGAACGATATTATTAATCATACAAGTGTATATATTAAATGAGTAAATTAGTTGAAATTTCATAATCACTGAATAAAAATATCTGTTGGTGACACTTGTCTTTTGCTGTACACTGTAATTCAGCAAATTCAACAAAGCTTATTTTCCAACGATTTGTTTTTGATTTATTTCGGATATTTCCTAACAAAATTTTTAAAAAATAATTGCCGTTGAAAACAAAAAAAAAGCTGAAAATTTGTATAAATGCATGAAGAAATTTGAATAACCAAGAAAATTGATGAAGTTTATTCAATTAAGGAGAAAAACTAAGTAAACATTTTTATAAAAGTTTCTGAATAGTATAAAGAAAAAAACGTACATTCTGAAATTAATTTAGATAACGACAAGAAAGCAAAAATTAATAAAATTTGAAATTAAGCTCTTAAGCGAGACTTTTTTTTTCTTTGCAAATTTAGATAATATTGCAATTTATTCATTGTAAAAATAATTGATTTAAACAATGCGCAATGAGGAAAAGTTAATACGAGTGAGTTGAAAATTTTTTAATTCCGGTAAATTTTGTCGAGAAATTTTTCAAATTAGCTTAAGAAAATGAATGGAACATTAACAATCCATGGTAAATTGATCAACTACATGAGCAGGAAACAGGTCATCTACAACAAAAAAAGACAGTAAAAAAATTGATGCATTTATTAGCTGCTCTTTCAGATTAAATGAAATTTTAAAGAGTTTAAGCTTTCTAGTTTCAACCAAAATTGCCTTTCATTTCAATTTATTTGACTTCTAAGGGGAGATTAAATAACCAGTAAATTACTTCAAATAACAAATCAGCCGTATTGCAAATTTATACATAGAGTAAAATTAAACCTCTCATTTGAGTGATTAGATAAAAGGCGAATTTTCATTGCAAAAAATAAGCAAATCATAAATCATCAGTAATAGGAGCGTTAAAGGAATGTATTTTTTTAAATGGTTTTAGGAAGTGGTAGAGAGTTATTTGTTCAAAATCCCGTTAATTAATACAATAAGCGCAAGCGCAGGCGCAAGCATTACATTTCATCAGGAAGTTATAGTCGCTGGTTACTATGAATAGTAATAGTGACATAAGAATATGATGATTTCAGTTAGTTGTAATTATTTAATGATCATTTGATGATGTAATTTGGTGTAGCTTACGTATGTGTTTCTTGAGATCAAAATTGCGACAGAAACCACGGGCGCAAATTGAGCAAACGAATGGTTTCTGTTCTTGATGAGTGTGCATATGAAATGTTAGATTGTATGTTTGATGAAAAGCCTTATTGCATACGTTACATTTGAATCGTTTTTCACCGCCATGCGTCAATTTGTGATTTTTATAATTTCCATTTTGATAAAATCCTTTGCCACAAAATTCACATATATATGGTTTATAGCCTAAAGCAAAACATTTATTGATTATAATTTAATTCATTATATACTTAATTATACTTCTACATCTTTTGATTCATAAAAAAAAATCTTCGACCTCATTATTTAAATATATTCTAAAATTATTGAAATAACTGTTATTTTAGACAAATATGCTCTAATTTACACATCGTTCTATTTTCAGCAATATAAAATCTATCATGAAAAATATTTCTTTTTGGTAAAATTTCTCAAATTTTAACAGAAAGAAATGCACAAAACCTTTTATTTAAAAATAAAAATCAACATTGAACAAATATTTATTATTAGTAATTAAAATGAAAACGCACCCAGATGAATACGTATATGAGTGTTAAGCGTTGATGAGCGGTTAAAGCATTTACCACAGGTGACACACTAAAAGCTTCTTAAATTGTCACATTGATGATAATTACCATTTCCTCTATTCCTCATTCTCAACTTCACATCATTCTAACTAATTGCATAAAC